>CAUJLB010000178.1:0-27500 GCA_963243735.1 Neocrepidodera transversa
CGCATTAATGCGACTTTCCGATAAAATCAAGATTTAAACTTGAATTTATGCCACTTCAATAACGAAAGTAAGGAGAATGATTTGAACCTTGGGCGATCTTGGACCGTACGCTCTACGGATCGGTGGAAAAGCTTATGGGGCGGTTCCGTCGTTCGTTTTCATGTTATAATGGCAAGATGTAAATTTCTTGGCGAAAGTAAGGAGAAACGATTTTTTTTAATTTCATACAAAGATTTTTTTTTAAACAAAAATCAAGAATAACACATCACTGCGACGTAACATTAAATTCGTAATTTGGTCCAAAATATGTGATACTAAATTTAACGAAAGTGTGGAGAAAGCATTCAACGAGCGCGATCGCCAGCCGTAGGAGGCAGAATGCGGTTGCAATGATCGCTCGATGAATCCTTCCGATCGGTCGTCTCCTCACTGTCTCACGATTCTTATCGAAAGTACGGAGAAAACGATAAATTGTCCTATTTTTTTCATAAATTAAAAAAATTCTAAAAAGAAAACCGCATTAATGCGACTTTCCGATAAAATCAAGATTTAAACTTGAATTTATGCCACTTCAATAACGAAAGTAAGGAGAATGATTTGAACCTTGGGCGATCTTGGACCGTACGCTCTACGGATCGGTGGAAAAGCTTATGGGGCGGTTCCGTCGTTCGTTTTCATGTTATAATGGCAAGATGTAAATTTCTTGGCGAAAGTAAGGAGAAACGATTTTTTTTAATTTCATACAAAGATTTTTTTTTAAACAAAATTCAAGAATAACACATCACTGCGACGTAACATTAAATTCGTAATTTGGTCCAAAATATGTGATACTAAATTTAACGAAAGTGTGGAGAAAGCATTCAACGAGCGCGATCGCCAGCCGTAGGAGGCAGAATGCGGTTGCAATGATCGCTCGATGAATCCTTCCGATCGGTCGTCTCCTCACTGTCTCACGATTCTTATCGAAAGTACGGAGAAAACGATAAATTGTCCTATTTTTTTCATAAATTAAAAAATTCCAAAAAGAATACCGCATTAATGCGACTTTCCAATAAAATCAAGATTTAAACTTGAATTTATGCCACTTCAATAACGAAAGTAAGGAGAATGATTTGAACCTTGGGCGATCTTGGACCGTACGCTCTACGGATCGGTGGAAAAGCTTATGGGGCGGTTCCGTCGTTCGTCTCCATGTTATAATGGCAAGATGTAAATTTCTTGGCGAAAGTAAGGAGAAACGATTTTTTTTTAATTTCATACAAAGATTTTTTTTAAACAAAAATCAAGAATAACACATCACTGCGACGTAACATTAAATTCGTAATTTGGTCCAAAATATGTGATACTAAATTTAACGAAAGTGTGGAGAAAGCATTCAACGAGCGCGATCGCCAGCCGTAGGAGGCAGAATGCGGTTGCAATGATCGCTCGATGAATCCGTCCTCACGATTCTTAACGAAAGTACGGAGAAAACGATAAATTGTCCAATTTTTTTCCATAAATTGAAAATTTTTATAAAGAAGACTTTCCGTTAAAATGAAGATTGAAATTAAAATTTATGCCACTTAAATAACGAAAGTGAGGAGAAACATTGAAACTAACGCGATCATGGACCGTACGCTCTACGGATCGGTGGAAAAGGCTTATGTGGCGGTTCCGTCGTTCGTTTTCATGTCATAATAGCAAGATTAAAATTTCTTAACGAAAGTAAGGAGACCGATTTTTTTTATTTTAACAAAGATTTTTTTTTCAAAAATAAAGGAATATATCATTTGCAATAATATCACAATTAAAAAAAACAAAAATCGTTGATGCTGAAATAACGAAAGTTAGGATAAAAAGTTAAAACTTAACGCGATCGTAGTAAGGATTAATCTACTATTCGATAGTTGGTTTTTCTGTTGTCGCAAATGTCGTTCAATGTCTTGACGGAAGTAGAAAATTGCATTTTTTTTTATAACGAAAGTGTGAAGAAAACATTGAATGAGCCCGACCGCCGGTCGTAGACGAAATTCAGTTGTATTCCATGAATACTTCCGAACGTCTCGTTTCCTCGCTGTCTCACGATTCTTAACGAAAGTGAGGAGGTAACGATAATTTTTTATAATTTTTTTTTCACAACAATAACGTAGATCGTATGCTCATCAGATCGCCTGAAAGAGCTCGGACGGCGGTTCGATAGTTTGTTTTCTGCTGTCGCAAGTTTTCAGTTTCTTGGCGAAAGTTAGGAGAAACACTCATTGGACTTATCGAATAGAAAGAAATACAAATAAATCGATTTTCGACAGGAGACTGACGTGAATCAATCCTGTCGATTTAATTGCTTTTTTGAACCTTTGCAACTAGTCAATTAAGGTGCAATTGCCTTTGTACGTGATATATTTGAAGAAAAGTCAATTTTTCCACAAAACACTTTTAATTAACGTTATTAATATAGGGGTATTCTCAATAAATTTTATGTGTATATTTGTTCAAAATGAGGAATATACATTGAAGCACAAATTTTTATTTACCAATGAAGCATTATCGTGATAACTATTAGATAAGCGATTTTAATTTGCTGCGTAACAAATTCGGTTAAGAAAAGAATTGAAATGAAACACAAGTACTTCAAATGGATTTTTCAACGATATAAATGGCTCAAATTTTAGAAAATCTTAAATATTAATGAATCTGACTGAAAAGAGCTGTTGTTTGTGACAAATTTTTAAGAAAAATCATTTAATGTAATAATCTTCCTACCGCTAGGAGAGTTTCGTATGTTCTTGATAAGCAACACATGGAGTAGACAAGGCTTGTTACAAACGATTGTAATTACCTAACGCAATTTATTGGACGATTTATTTTACGATTTTAGTTGAAAAGAAAGTTGCGACTTATTAATTTACTGTCAAAGAAACACATCGCTTCGTCAAAGTCTTACATTTTTTAATTAAAGTGTAAAGAATCGAGCAGATTCGTCACACACTTTTTTTTTGTCGCGACTTTGACGGCACAACTCGTTAGATCGTAGACTGTTAAATGATGCAAAATATAACCGTAAGTACATACAATCATTTGCGATTATAATTTACTTACAAAATTGATTTTCAAAAGCTCAGAATCAAGATAAAGATTCAAAAATGTAAAATTTCCACGAGCTGCACAGCCACATTTAAATTTCAAGTACAACCGTTCAGTCTTCCGTCCGACCAAAATCAGTGGGATCCGAACGCTTTTTTGAAATACACGAAAGTGTTTGTTTATTATTATTATTCGAAATACGATAGTAATATATTATAGTGTGTTCGAGTGATTAAGTCGTCATATTTTTTTTCTCTAAATATTTTAAAAAAATGGCAGATACGGATAATCAAAATTCAGCTGCATCGGCGACCGCAGCCGCTAGTTCTCCTCAAGCGTCGTCTCCGAAAAAGGAGAAAAAAACGAAAAATCCCAGAAGTAAGCCCTCTCATCCGCCAACTTCTGAGATGGTAAACAACGCGATTAAAGGTTTAAAAGAACGCGGAGGATCATCACTTCAAGCCATCAAAAAATATATTGCCGCCAATTATAAGGTAGATGCCGAAAAAGTTGCTCCATTCATCAAGAAATATTTGAAGGCTTCCGTTGCTTCGGGATCTTTGGTACAAACTAAAGGTAAAGGTGCATCTGGCTCTTTCAAATTGGCTTCGACGGCGGCTTCCGGTTCGGCGAAGCCCAGTGCAAGCGACAAGAAAAAAGCGGGAAAAACTAAAAAAGCAGCAACTGCAAAACGCAGTGTAGCTACTGGAGAGAAAGCGAAAGCGGCTAAAAAATCTACGAAAGCAAAGAAATCACCAGCAGTAGAAAAGAAGGTTACGAAAGCGAAAAAAGACGACAAAAAATCGGTTGTTACAAAAACATCTGCATCTGTTGGAGCGGGTGCTTCGCCCGCAAAAGCTAAAACCCCAACAAAAGCCAAAAAATCTAATAGGGCCGGTCCAACTAAAAAACCGAAAGCACCGAAACCTAAAACTGCAAAAGCCGCAAGTTCACCGAAAGCGAGAAAAGCCGCTTCTCCAAAAAAGAAGAAATAAATTTAGGACAAACTTTATTAAGTGCAAAAAATTATAGCAAACAAATGGCCCTTTTCAGGGCCACAAACATTTTTTTAATTTTGATAGAATTAAAAGATTAAAAATTCCAAATTAACTACACCCAATTAGTGATCGTAATGGGGATATATTAAACCATTACATTTCTTTTTACGTCAATTAACGTTCCGATTAAAAAGTAATAACATAGGGCCATTATATTTATTATTTCTTTTTTCTTCGTATACGAGTACTATATATTTATTATGTAAAAATTTATTTTTATTTCTTTTTGCTGTATGAAAAAAAATGTACAAAATTCTATTATTTATGAAAAATAGTTGTGGTTCTGAAAAGAACCGGTTTTTTTTTTGTCTTATTTGAAATTTGCACTAATTTAAGCACGTTCTCCGCGAATTCTTCGCGCCAATTGAATATCTTTTGGCATAATTGTCACTCGCTTGGCGTGAATAGCACACAAGTTTGTATCTTCGAAAAGGCCTACCAAGTAAGCTTCACTAGCTTCTTGAAGCGCCATTACTGCGGAACTTTGGAAACGTAAATCGGTTTTAAAATCTTGCGCTATTTCACGAACTAACCGTTGGAAAGGTAATTTTCTTATCAACAATTCAGTACTCTTTTGGTAACGACGAATTTCACGAAGAGCTACCGTTCCTGGCCTATAACGATGAGGTTTCTTCACACCACCGGTAGCCGGTGCACTTTTACGTGCAGCCTTTGTTGCTAGTTGTTTTCTTGGAGCTTTGCCTCCGGTAGATTTACGTGCCGTTTGTTTGGTACGAGCCATATTACGCTATTATTTACGCTAATTCAAGAACGTTATCGTCACAACATAAACAATGGAACTGAATATTTTACGCGCGATGCTTCTCGTATATATAACCTCTCTGCCCAGAGCTGCCTCGTAATTGGTCGACACGTATTTAATGGGGCGGGGCTTAAAAATGTTAACAAAACTCGCCGTTCGTTTTCAAAAATGATCAGTTTCACTGCAAAGACTGTGAGAAGTGTTACTACTACTACTACTACTACTACTACTACTTCTACTATTTTTTATTCAAAATGACTGGACGTGGTAAAGGAGGAAAAGGTTTAGGCAAAGGTGGTGCCAAACGTCATAGAAAAGTTTTGCGTGATAATATCCAAGGTATTACTAAGCCCGCAATTAGAAGATTGGCGCGTCGAGGTGGTGTGAAACGTATATCGGGATTAATATATGAAGAAACTCGAGGAGTTTTGAAAGTATTTTTGGAAAACGTCATTAGAGATGCAGTCACTTACACCGAACATGCCAAGAGGAAAACCGTCACCGCCATGGATGTAGTGTACGCTTTGAAACGTCAAGGGCGTACATTGTACGGTTTCGGAGGTTAATTTACCGCTATTCTAAATATTTTTACAAAAACCCTAATAAAACGGTTCTTTTCAGAACCACAAATTTTTTTACGAAAAATAGAATTATGCTTTTCTTTTTCCAGCAATACCCAGTTATTACACTTTTACATCATAGATTTTTGTAAATCTGTGCGTTTACATTTTTGTTCCATTCGACACATTAAAAGATCTTATTAAATTAATTTACACGCATATTAATAAATGTTTTGTAATGTTCGCACCTAATTTTTTTTTAATTCTGTATCGACATAGCAGATAAGAGATAAATACACACCTTTATTTTTTTGTTTTCTTTTTCGTAATGTTTATTACTTGGTAATACTTTCATTATTATAAATAATAAGAGATAAATATAAAACACACCTTTTTAATTTTTGTTTTTTTCGTAATGTAAGAGAAAAATATAAAACACATTTTTTTATGTTTTCTTTTTCGTAATGTTCATTACTTGGTAATTCTTTCATTAATAAAAAAAATTGTGGTCCTGAAAAGGACCGGGTTGTTATGTAAAAAAAAATATACAAATGAATTAGGCTTTCTTCTCTGTCTTCTTGGGCAAAAGAACAGCTTGGATGTTTGGCAAAACACCACCCTGTGCGATAGTGACACCAGAAAGCAGCTTATTTAATTCCTCGTCGTTTCTTATTGCCAACTGTAGATGTCTAGGTATAATACGAGTTTTCTTGTTATCACGTGCAGCGTTACCCGCCAATTCAAGTACTTCAGCTGCCAAATATTCCATAACTGCTGCTAAATAAACCGGCGCACCGGCTCCTACTCTTTCGGCATAATTTCCTTTTCTCAACAAACGATGTATACGTCCTACTGGAAATTGTAATCCCGCTCGGTTGGAACGAGACTTTGCCTTTCCCTTAACTTTGCCACCTTTACCACGTCCAGACATTATTAATTTAAGTTTTAATAATTCGTACAACAAACACGAAGCACACGAACTTGTGAAATGATAACCCAGGACTCGTTTACCTTCCTATTTATACTACTCGTAATGGCCAATCAGAGTGCCGGAACCCGTATTATAGCGATGGGCGGAGCCTATGGGAAAAGATGCGCAGTTCATAAAAGACCGGTTGCAAACGCCCGAATTGTTATTCTGTGAGTGTCCGTTGAGCTGTTAGTATCTCTTAGTTGTTTGTTAAGTGAAGTCATGCCGCCAAAAGCTAGTGGAAAAGCTGCCAAAAAAGCCGGTAAGGCGCAAAAGAACATCTCTAAAGCCGATAAGAAAAAAAAGCGCAGGAGGAAGGAAAGTTATGCCATCTATATTTACAAAGTTTTGAAACAAGTACATCCAGATACCGGTATTTCCAGTAAGGCAATGAGCATTATGAATAGTTTTGTAAATGATATTTTCGAACGTATTGCCGCCGAAGCTTCTCGACTTGCTCATTACAATAAACGTTCTACTATTACTAGTAGAGAAATTCAAACTGCTGTTCGTCTTTTGCTACCTGGAGAATTGGCCAAGCACGCTGTTAGTGAGGGCACTAAAGCTGTCACCAAATACACAAGTTCCAAATAATGGAGTTCCATATCTTATTTTTATTATTACAACAAAAGGTTCTTTTCAGAACCACAACTTTTTTTTTAATGAAAGAATTTTATATATACATTTTTATTAATAACAAGAAACTTAAAACAAAAATTAAATACTTCTCTAACGTTTGCGATTCATGTATAATTCAAATAAATTTATTATATATGAGATCGCAAATACATCCAATCGTAACCTATGCTTTTATTATAACAATAACAAATTATAAGGTTACATTAATTGCAGTAGATAAATATTTTTTAGTATACAGAAGTTTGTATATATGTTAATTTATTAGCTATATTTTTATTACAAAATTTACCCGTTCCCGTTCAGTCTTAATTTTAATAAAAAGGAAAAACTCATACGTATACCGATCCTTTCGTTGGCATACTTATTGCAATAGATTATTATTATTATTATTGTTAATAATATTAACAAACAAAAAAACTAAGAAGACGAAAAAAAGTTGATTGGGCAACGGCACGCGGTGTTCCCAAGCGGTCACCCATCCAAGTACTAACCGCGCCCAACACTGCTTAACTGCGGTGATCGGACGAGAACCGGTGGTTTCAGTGTGGTATGGCCGTTGCCTAGTAATTTGTCGAAGGCATTTTTTGCAAAACCTTTATTTTGTAGTTTATTTTATTTAAAAGAGCTTGTGCCCGATGGACATTAAAGTCCAACCGGTCTTAAGATATCTGTTCATATTGAGGATTGAACTCTGGACGATAATTAAAATTAAAACTTATGAGTGTACCTTAAGAGAGTCACAGTTGCTCCCGCGCGTAATCGAATTTGAAATAGTTGCCTATTGAAGTGGAAAGCAGTTGCAGAATATAAAATGGTTTATAATTAAATAGAAACGAGCTCTAATTTCAAATTGTCGTTTTCTATATACGTTATATAAATACTTAAAACTTATGAGTGTACCTTAAGAGAGTCAAAGTTACTCCCGCCGTTTACCCGCGCGTAATCGAATTTGAAATAGTTGCCAATTGAAGTGGAAAGCAGATGCAGAATATAAAATGGTTTATAATTAAATAGAAACGAGCTCTAATTTCAAATTGTCGTTTTCTATATACTTAAAACTTATGAGTGTACCTTAAGAGAGTCAAAGTTACTCCCGCCGTTTACCCGCGCGTAATCGAATTTGAAATAGTTGCCAATTGAAGTGGAAAGCAGATGCAGAATATAAAATGGTTTATAATTAAATAGAAACGAGCTCTAATTTCAAATTGTCGTTTTCTATATACTTAAAACTTATGAGTGTACCTTAAGAGAGTCAAAGTTACTCCCGCCGTTTACCCGCGCGTAATCGAATTTGAAATAGTTGCCCATTGAAGTGGAAAGCAGATGCAGAATATAAAATGGTTTATAATTAAATAGAAACGAGCTCTAATTTCAAATTGTCGTTTTCTATATACTTAAAACTTATGAGTGTACCTTAAGAGAGTCAAAGTTACTCCCGCTGTTTACCCGCGCGTAATCGAATTTGAAATAGTTGCCAATTGAAGTGGAAAGCAGATGCAGAATATAAAATGGTTTATAATTAAATAGAAACGAGCTCTAATTTCAAATTGTCGTTTTCTATATACTTAAAACTTATGAGTGTACCTTAAGAGAGTCAAAGTTACTCCCGCCGTTTACCCGCGCGTAATCGAATTTGAAATAGTTGCCCATTGAAGTGGAAAGCAGATGCAGAATATAAAATGGTTTATAATTAAATAGAAACGAGCTCTAATTTCAAATTGTCGTTTTCTATATACTTAAAACTTATGAGTGTACCTTAAGAGAGTCAAAGTTACTCCCGCCGTTTACCCGCGCGTAATCGAATTTTTCAAGATGTCGTTTTCTATATTCTTAAAACTTATGAGTGTACCTCAAGAGAGTCAAAGTTACTCCCGCCGTTTACCCGCGCGTAATCGAATTTGAAATAGTTGCCCATTGAAGTGGAAAGCAGATGCAGAATATAAAATGGTTTATAATTAAATAGAAACGAGCTCTAATTTCAAATTGTCGTTTTCTATATACTTAAAACTTATGAGTGTACCTTAAGAGAGTCAAAGTTACTCCCGCCGTTTACCCGCGCGTAATCGAATTTGAAATAGTTGCCAATTGAAGTGGAAAGCAGATGCAGAATATAAAATGGTTTATAATTAAATAGAAACGAGCTCTAATTTCAAATTGTCGTTTTCTATATACTTAAAACTTATGAGTGTACCTTAAGAGAGTCACAGTTACTCCCGCCGTTTACCCGCGCGTAATCGAATTTTTCAAATTGTCGTTTTCTATATTCTTAAAACTTATGAGTGTACCTTAAGAGAGTCAAAGTTACTCCCGCCGTTTACCCGCGCGTAATCGAATTTTTCAAATTGTCGTTTTCTATATTCTTAAAACTTATGAGTGTATTAAGAGAGTCAAAGTTACTCCCGCCGTTTACCCGCGCGTAATCGAATTTGAAATAGTTGCCCATTGAAGTGAAAAGCAGATGCAGAATATAAAATGGTTTATAATTAAATAGAAACGAGCTCTAATTTCAAATTGTCGTTTTCTATATACTTAAAACTTATGAGTGTACCTTAAGAGAGTCAAAGTTACTCCCGCCGTTTACCCGCGCGTAATCGAATTTGAAATAGTTGCCAATTGAAGTGGAAAGCAGATGCAGAATATAAAATGGTTTATAATTAAATAGAAACGAGCTCTAATTTCAAATTGTCGTTTTCTATATACTTAAAACTTATGAGTGTACCTTAAGAGAGTCAAAGTTACTCCCGCCGTTTACCCGCGCGTAATCGAATTTGAAATAGTTGCCCATTGAAGTGGAAAGCAGATGCAGAATATAAAATGGTTTATAATTAAATAGAAACGAGCTCTAATTTCAAATTGTCGTTTTCTATATACTTAAAACTTATGAGTGTACCTTAAGAGAGTCAAAGTTACTCCCGCTGTTTACCCGCGCGTAATCGAATTTGAAATAGTTGCCAATTGAAGTGGAAAGCAGATGCAGAATATAAAATGGTTTATAATTAAATAGAAACGAGCTCTAATTTCAAATTGTCGTTTTCTAGATACTTAAAACTTATGAGTGTACCTTAAGAGAGTCAAAGTTACTCCCGCCGTTTACCCGCGCGTAATCGAATTTGAAATAGTTGCCCATTGAAGTGGAAAGCAGATGCAGAATATAAAATGGTTTATAATTAAATAGAAACGAGCTCTAATTTCAAATTGTCGTTTTCTATATACTTAAAACTTATGAGTGTACCTTAAGAGAGTCAAAGTTACTCCCGCCGTTTACCCGCGCGTAATCGAATTTTTCAAGATGTCGTTTTCTATATTCTTAAAACTTATGAGTGTACCTCAAGAGAGTCAAAGTTACTCCCGCCGTTTACCCGCGCGTAATCGAATTTGAAATAGTTGCCCATTGAAGTGGAAAGCAGATGCAGAATATAAAATGGTTTATAATTAAATAGAAACGAGCTCTAATTTCAAATTGTCGTTTTCTATATACTTAAAACTTATGAGTGTACCTTAAGAGAGTCAAAGTTACTCCCGCCGTTTACCCGCGCGTAATCGAATTTGAAATAGTTGCCAATTGAAGTGGAAAGCAGATGCAGAATATAAAATGGTTTATAATTAAATAGAAACGAGCTCTAATTTCAAATTGTCGTTTTCTATATACTTAAAACTTATGAGTGTACCTTAAGAGAGTCACAGTTACTCCCGCCGTTTACCCGCGCGTAATCGAATTTTTCAAATTGTCGTTTTCTATATTCTTAAAACTTATGAGTGTACCTTAAGAGAGTCAAAGTTACTCCCGCCGTTTACCCGCGCGTAATCGAATTTTTCAAATTGTCGTTTTCTATATTCTTAAAACTTATGAGTGTATTAAGAGAGTCAAAGTTACTCCCGCCGTTTACCCGCGCGTAATCGAATTTGAAATAGTTGCCCATTGAAGTGAAAAGCAGATGCAGAATATAAAATGGTTTATAATTAAATAGAAACGAGCTCTAATTTCAAATTGTCGTTTTCTATATACATAAAACTTATGAGTGTACCTTAAGAGAGTCAAAGTTACTCCCGCCGTTTACCCGCGCGTAATCGAATTTTTCAAATTGTCGTTTTCTATATTCTTAAAACTTATGAGTGTACCTTAAGAGAGTCAAAGTTACTCCCGCCGTTTTCCCGCGCGTAATCGAATTTGAAATAGTTGCCAATTGAAGTGGAAAGCAGATGCAGAATATAAAATGGTTTATAATTAAATAGAAACGAGCTCTAATTTCAAATTGTCGTTTTCTATATACTTAAAACTTATGAGTGTACCTTAAGAGAGTCAAAGTTACTCCCGCCGTTTACCCGCGCGTAATCGAATTTGAAATAGTTGCCCATTGAAGTGGAAAGCAGATGCAGAATATAAAATGGTTTATAATTAAATAGAAACGAGCTCTAATTTCAAATTGTCGTTTTCTATATACTTAAAACTTATGAGTGTACCTTAAGAGAGTCAAAGTTACTCCCGCTGTTTACCCGCGCGTAATCGAATTTGAAATAGTTGCCAATTGAAGTGGAAAGCAGATGCAGAATATAAAATGGTTTATAATTAAATAGGAACGAGCTCTAATTTCAAATTGTCGTTTTCTATATACTTAAAACTTATGAGTGTACCTTAAGAGAGTCAAAGTTACTCCCGCCGTTTACCCGCGCGTAATCGAATTTGAAATAGTTGCCCATTGAAGTGGAAAGCAGATGCAGAATATAAAATGGTTTATAATTAAATAGAAACGAGCTCTAATTTCAAATTGTCGTTTTCTATATACTTAAAACTTATGAGTGTACCTTAAAAGAGTCAAAGTTACTCCCGCCGTTTACCCGCGCGTAATCGAATTTTTCAAGATGTCGTTTTCTATATTCTTAAAACTTATGAGTGTACCTCAAGAGAGTCAAAGTTACTCCCGCCGTTTACCCGCGCGTAATCGAATTTGAAATAGTTGCCCATTGAAGTGGAAAGCAGATGCAGAATATAAAATGGTTTATAATTAAATAGAAACGAGCTCTAATTTCAAATTGTCGTTTTCTATATACTTAAAACTTATGAGTGTACCTTAAGAGAGTCAAAGTTACTCCCGCCGTTTACCCGCGCGTAATCGAATTTGAAATAGTTGCCAATTGAAGTGGAAAGCAGATGCAGAATATAAAATGGTTTATAATTAAATAGAAACGAGCTCTAATTTCAAATTGTCGTTTTCTATATACTTAAAACTTATGAGTGTACCTTAAGAGAGTCACAGTTACTCCCGCCGTTTACCCGCGCGTAATCGAATTTTTCAAATTGTCGTTTTCTATATTCTTAAAACTTATGAGTGTACCTTAAGAGAGTCACAGTTACTCCCGCCGTTTACCCGCGCGTAATCGAATTTTTCAAATTGTCGTTTTCTATATTCTTAAAACTTATGAGTGTACCTTAAGAGAGTCAAAGTTACTCCCGCCGTTTACCCGCGCGTAATCGAATTTGAAATAGTTGCCCATTGAAGTGGAAAGCAGATGCAGAATATAAAATGGTTTATAATTAAATAGAAACGAGCTCTAATTTCAAATTGTCGTTTTCTATATACTTAAAACTTATGAGTGTACCTTAAAAGAGTCAAAGTTACTCCCGCCGTTTACCCGCGCGTAATCGAATTTTTCAAGATGTCGTTTTCTATATTCTTAAAACTTATGAGTGTACCTCAAGAGAGTCAAAGTTACTCCCGCCGTTTACCCGCGCGTAATCGAATTTGAAATAGTTGCCCATTGAAGTGGAAAGCAGATGCAGAATATAAAATGGTTTATAATTAAATAGAAACGAGCTCTAATTTCAAATTGTCGTTTTCTATATACTTAAAACTTATGAGTGTACCTTAAGAGAGTCAAAGTTACTCCCGCCGTTTACCCGCGCGTAATCGAATTTGAAATAGTTGCCAATTGAAGTGGAAAGCAGATGCAGAATATAAAATGGTTTATAATTAAATAGAAACGAGCTCTAATTTCAAATTGTCGTTTTCTATATACTTAAAACTTATGAGTGTACCTTAAGAGAGTCACAGTTACTCCCGCCGTTTACCCGCGCGTAATCGAATTTTTCAAATTGTCGTTTTCTATATTCTTAAAACTTATGAGTGTACCTTAAGAGAGTCACAGTTACTCCCGCCGTTTACCCGCGCGTAATCGAATTTTTCAAATTGTCGTTTTCTATATTCTTAAAACTTATGAGTGTACCTTAAGAGAGTCAAAGTTACTCCCGCCGTTTACCCGCGCGTAATCGAATTTGAAATAGTTGCCCATTGAAGTGGAAAGCAGATACAGAATATAAAATGGTTTATAATTAAATAGAAACGAGCTCTAATTTCAAATTGTCGTTTTCTATATACTTAAAACTTATGAGTGTACCTTAAGAGAGTCAAAGTTTTGGGAAAGTACGTGGGGTTAGCTCAGTTTTGGGAAAAGTACGTGGGGTTAGCTCAGTTTTGGGAAAAGTACGTGGGGTTAGCTCAGTTTTGGGAAAAGTACGTGGGGTTAGCTCAGTTTTGGGAAAAGTACGTGGGGTTAGCTCAGTTTTGGGAAAAGTACGTGGGGTTAGCTCAGTTTTGGGAAAAGTACGTGGGGTTAGCTCAGTTTTGGGAAAAGTACGTGGGGTTAGCTCAGTTTTGGGAAAAGTACGTGGGGTTAGCTCAGTTTTGGGAAAAGTACGTGGGGTTAGCTCAGTTTTGGGAAAAGTACGTGGGGTTAGCTCAGTTTTGGGAAAAGTACGTGGGGTTAGCTCAGTTTTGGGAAAAGTACGTGGGGTTAGCTCAGTTTTGGGAAAAGTACGTGGGGTTAGCTCAGTTTTGGGAAAAGTACGTGGGGTTAGCTCAGTTTTGGGAAAAGTACGTGGGGTTAGCTCAGTTTTGGGAAAAGTACGTGGGGTTAGCTCAGTTTTGGGAAAAGTACGTGGGGTTAGCTCAGTTTTGGGAAAAGTACGTGGGGTTAGCTCAGTTTTGGGAAAAGTACGTGGGGTTAGCTCAGTTTTGGGAAAAGTACGTGGGGTTAGCTCAGTTTTGGGAAAAGTACGTGGGGTTAGCTCAGTTTTGGGAAAAGTACGTGGGGTTAGCTCAGTTTTGGGAAAAGTACGTGGGGTTAGCTCAGTTTTGGGAAAAGTACGTGGGGTTAGCTCAGTTTTGGGAAAAGTACGTGGGGTTAGCTCAGTTTTGGGAAAAGTACGTGGGGTTAGCTCAGTTTTGGGAAAAGTACGTGGGGTTAGCTCAGTTTTGGGAAAAGTACGTGGGGTTAGCTCAGTTTTGGGAAAAGTACGTGGGGTTAGCTCAGTTTTGGGAAAAGTACGTGGGGTTAGCTCAGTTTTGGGAAAAGTACGTGGGGTTAGCTCAGTTTTGGGAAAAGTACGTGGGGTTAGCTCAGTTTTGGGTAAAGTACGTGGGGTTAGCTCAGTTTTGGGAAAAGTACGTGGGGTTAGCTCAGTTTTGGGAAAAGTACGTGGGGTTAGCTCAGTTTTGGGAAAAGTACGTGGGGTTAGCTCAGTTTTGGGAAAAGTACGTGGGGTTAGCTCAGTTTTGGGAAAAGTACGTGGGGTTAGCTCAGTTTTGGGAAAAGTACGTGGGGTTAGCTCAGTTTTGGGAAAAGTACGTGGGGTTAGCTCAGTTTTGGGAAAAGTACGTGGGGTTAGCTCAGTTTTGGGAAAAGTACGTGGGGTTAGCTCAGTTTTGGGAAAAGTACGTGGGGTTAGCTCAGTTTTGGGAAAAGTACGTGGGGTTAGCTCAGTTTTGGGAAAAGTACGTGGGGTTAGCTCAGTTTTGGGAAAAGTACGTGGGGTTAGCTCAGTTTTGGGAAAAGTACGTGGGGTTAGCTCAGTTTTGGGAAAAGTACGTGGGGTTAGCTCAGTTTTGGGAAAAGTACGTGGGGTTAGCTCAGTTTTGGGAAAAGTACGTGGGGTTAGCTCAGTTTTGGGAAAAGTACGTGGGGTTAGCTCAGTTTTGGGAAAAGTACGTGGGGTTAGCTCAGTTTTGGGAAAAGTACGTGGGGTTAGCTCAGTTTTGGGAAAAGTACGTGGGGTTAGCTCAGTTTTGGGAAAAGTACGTGGGGTTAGCTCAGTTTTGGGAAAAGTACGTGGGGTTAGCTCAGTTTTGGGAAAAGTACGTGGGGTTAGCTCAGTTTTGGGAAAAGTACGTGGGGTTAGCTCAGTTTTGGGAAAAGTACGTGGGGTTAGCTCAGTTTTGGGAAAAGTACGTGGGGTTAGCTCAGTTTTGGGAAAAGTACGTGGGGTTAGCTCAGTTTTGGGAAAAGTACGTGGGGTTAGCTCAGTTTTGGGAAAAGTACGTGGGGTTAGCTCAGTTTTGGGAAAAGTACGTGGGGTTAGCTCAGTTTTGGGAAAAGTACGTGGGGTTAGCTCAGTTTTGGGAAAAGTACGTGGGGTTAGCTCAGTTTTGGGAAAAGTACGTGGGGTTAGCTCAGTTTTGGGAAAAGTACGTGGGGTTAGCTCAGTTTTGGGAAAAGTACGTGGGGTTAGCTCAGTTTTGGGAAAAGTACGTGGGGTTAGCTCAGTTTTGGGAAAAGTACGTGGGGTTAGCTCAGTTTTGGGAAAAGTACGTGGGGTTAGCTCAGTTTTGGGAAAAGTACGTGGGGTTAGCTCAGTTTTGGGAAAAGTACGTGGGGTTAGCTCAGTTTTGGGAAAAGTACGTGGGGTTAGCTCAGTTTTGGGAAAAGTACGTGGGGTTAGCTCAGTTTTGGGAAAAGTACGTGGGGTTAGCTCAGTTTTGGGAAAAGTACGTGGGGTTAGCTCAGTTTTGGGAAAAGTACGTGGGGTTAGCTCAGTTTTGGGAAAAGTACGTGGGGTTAGCTCAGTTTTGGGAAAAGTACGTGGGGTTAGCTCAGTTTTGGGAAAAGTACGTGGGGTTAGCTCAGTTTTGGGAAAAGTACGTGGGGTTAGCTCAGTTTTGGGAAAAGTACGTGGGGTTAGCTCAGTTTTGGGAAAAGTACGTGGGGTTAGCTCAGTTTTGGGAAAAGTACGTGGGGTTAGCTCAGTTTTGGGAAAAGTACGTGGGGTTAGCTCAGTTTTGGGAAAAGTACGTGGGGTTAGCTCAGTTTTGGGAAAAGTACGTGGGGTTAGCTCAGTTTTGGGAAAAGTACGTGGGGTTAGCTCAGTTTTGGGAAAAGTACGTGGGGTTAGCTCAGTTTTGGGAAAAGTACGTGGGGTTAGCTCAGTTTTGGGAAAAGTACGTGGGGTTAGCTCAGTTTTGGGAAAAGTACGTGGGGTTAGCTCAGGTTAGGTTAGGTTAGGTTATTTTACGTTTCGAATAGTAGATCAAAATCCCAGATAAAATAAAAAATTTTTAATCTATACAAGTGTAATATTAAAAATTAAAAAAAAATGAATAAAAAATAAAAATCAATGAAAATAAACGAAAATATATGACGATAAATCAAAATGACTGAAGATAAATGAAAATCAATGAAAATACATGAAAAAAAAAATAAGATCAATGAAAATAAACGAAAATTTATAAGAATAAATCAAAACAAATGAAGATGAATGAAAATCAATGAAAATACAAGAAAAAAATAAAAACAATGAAAATAAATGGAGAATAAATCATCGAAATAAATGAATAGAAAATAAAAATCAATGAAAATAAATAATAATAATAATAATAATAATAATAATGTAAGCTTTATTTATTCAGAACATTGGTAGTACAAAGTAATTAAAAACATATGTTTTATATTGGGCTAAAGCTGAATACCGATAAGTGTTAAAACACTTGTTTCGGCAAAGAAAAAAAAATGAGAAAAAATCAAAATGACATCGTGCGTCAACATCCCGCCCGAGTAAGTGCGTCAACATCGTGCATCAACATCGTGCGTCAACATCGTGCATCAACATCGTGCGTCAACATCCCGCTCGAGTAAGTGCGTCAACATCGTGCGTATTAATGATAATAAAAAAATTAGAAAAAAGTTAAGAGAAAACCCTAGGTTACGAAAAGAGTCGCTTCCGCTTTTACATAAGTTGATGTTCGACCGAAACGACTGTATATGCACGGTATACAACCGAAAATCGCTCTTTCCATTTAACTTATTTGCAATTGTAAAATATTCGATTGAAATTCAGGTATCGGTATATGACAAAATAAAATATTTTGGCAATGTTTAAAATGAAAAATAAAGAAAGTTAGGGGAAAACTGTGTTTATAAAAAAAGCCGTTTTCGGTTAAATCGGACATCGCGAATTACGATGCACTACCGAAAACGGCTCGTCTTATCTAACTTATTCATTAAATGCACTCTATTCAAGGCAACGTTAAACACGAAAAATAAAGATAAAGAAAGTTAGAAGAAAACTGTTGTTAATAAAAAAAGCCGTTTTCGGTTAAATCGGACATCGCGAATTACGATGCACTACCGAAAACGGCTCGTCTTATCTAACTTATTCATTAAATGCACTCTATTCAAGGCAACGTTAAACACGAAAAATATAGATAAAGAAAGTTAGAAGAAAACTGTTGTTAATAAAAAAAGCCGTTTTCGGTTATATTGTACATTGCGAAATACGCGATGTACAACCGAAAACGGCTCGTTTTATAGCGTGTGTGTAACAAATACAAACACGACAGAGGGGTCTCGTCTAACCGACAAGACGAATCCCCAAGCTAAGGGCTGAGTCTCAATAGATCGCAGCGTGGAAACTGCTCTACCAGGTACAACACCCTGCCAGGTACGTAAGTCGTCTACAGACAATTCCGAGTTCCAACATCGAAAAGATTGTATTACCCATGTTCGTCCGTCAAGAGATCTAGTCGGACATGGCAAGGATCGATCCCACCGCCGACCGTTGATCTCAACGGAAAAATAGGGCTCGTGCGACAACCGTAGCAAGCTACGATTGCCTAGTAAAGTCACATTGTTTTGAGCCTTTCGACTCTCGGAACTCCAAGAGATATCGTTGCCACCTTTGACTAGAAAGGATACGGCCTTAGAGGCGTTCAGGCATAATCCCACGGATGGTAGCTTCGCACCATTACCCGCTCGAGTAAGTGCGTCAACCAAATGTCCGAACCTGCGGTTCCTCTCGTACTGAGCAGGATTACTATCGCAACGACGAGTCATCAGTAGGGTAAAACTAACCTGTCTCACGACGGTCTAAACCCAGCTCACGTTCCCTGTTGACGGGTGAACTAGCTGTATTGTTCCCGCCCACGGGAACTGTACGTAAGGTGAAGATGATATGTAAGGGAAATGATTTAATTTTTTTTTATTATGTAGATTGTTACTGGGAAATAAATTATGGAAAGAAAGTGATGGAAAAGTTTGTTAAAAATTGTTATTATGAAAATTTATTGAAAATATGTGAAAAATATTTGGAAAAATAATTAAATTATTATTATGAAATGGGTTTAAATTAAAAATTGTGTAGAAACGTAAACAAAATTATTGTATTTTTTTTTTTTTTTTATATAAAAAAATGTACAAACATTTTAAATTTGTTATTTTTACGAGTGTGTTATTTATTAATAAATAAAAAAAAAAAACGTAAATATTTTTGAAAAAGAAAAATTGACGTAATTGGTGCTTCGAACCTCGCTACGCTCGGCTCGAAGATTGTGTGGAAAACGTAAAAAAATTATTGTAATTTTTTTTTTTAAAGAAAAATGTATAAACATTTTTAATATTCTTTATTTTTTTTACAAGTGTGTTATTTATTAATAAATAAAAAAAGAACGGAAAAATTTTTGAGAAAAAAATTGAAGTAATTGATGCTTCGAACCTCGCTACGCTCGGCTCGAAGATTTTGTAGAAAACGTAAAAATATTATTGTTATTTTTTTTTTTATAAAAAAATGTACAAATATTTTTATTTTTTTTTTATGACTGTATTATTAATTAATAATTAAAAAAAGAACGTAAAAATTTGTAAAAAAAAAAATTGACGTAATTGATGCTTCGACATTTTTTCATATGTTTCAATTCGCAGCGAACAAAAAACGACGGAAAAAAACCTCGAATTTTTCCAAACTAATGACTACGATCTCGAACATTGACATTTTTAATATTTAATATTTCGTTTAAATAAAACGGAAATGAGAAACTGACCTTTTTTTTGGATTTTTTGGATCAAAGTACATTATAAAAGTTTATTTAAAAAAATTAAAAAAAATAAAAATTTTTAAAAAAAAAATTATAGGTCTACCCCTATGAATTTTTTTCAAAATTTACATTTTTGGCTATAACTTCTGCAAATATGATTTTAAAAATATGAAATAATTCGTGCGGATAGTACTTTTTAATCTCTTTCAAATGACGTAGTTAAATTTTTTTTTGCCATAATGGTTTTTGAGAAAAAAAAATATGAAAAAAATTAAAAAAATTTCTTTTTTTTCACTATAACATTTTCAAATATGAAAACTAAGAAATGAAAATATATCATAAATTTAGAGTTTTTTACTCTCTTTCGAATAGTATAAATTTGATTTTGATATCTTTAATAGTTTCCGAGATATTAAATTTTCTTTAAAAACGCCTAAAATTTCAAATGATTTTGAACCATTTTTTGACAATTTCAGTAATTTTCAGTAAAAACAATTGAAAAAAATCACACTTAGAAAACTTTTTATCACAAATTTAATAGTATTTTTTTTTAAATTTTAATAATAATATTTAGCATGAAAAAAAATTCAAATCCGTTTTTTAACTTTTAAATATTTAATATTTCGTTTAAATAAAACGGAAATGAGAAACTGACCTTTTTTTTGGATTTTTTACGAGTGTGTTATTTATTAATAAATAAAAAAAGAACGGAAAAATTTTTGAGAAAAAAATTGAAGTAATTTTCTTTAAAAACGCATAAAATTTCAAATGATTTCGAACCATTTTTTGACAATTCCAGCAATTTTCGAAAAAAAAAATGTGAAAAAAATCACACATATAAATCTTTTTATCACAAATTTAATGGTATTTTTTTTTAAATTTTAATAATAATATTTACCATGGAAAAAAATTCAAACCCGTTTTTTAACTATTAAATATTTAATATTTCGTTTAAATGAAACGGAAATGAGAAACTGACTGTTTTTTTGGATTTTTTGGATCAATATACATTATAAAAGTTTATTTAAAAAAATTAAAAAAAAAAAAAAAATTTTAAAAAAAAATTATAGGTCAACCCCTTTGAATTTTTTTCAAAATTTACATTTTTGGCTATAACTTCTGCAAATATGATTTTAAAAATATAAAATAATTCATACGTATAGTACTTTTTGATCTCTTTCGAACGACATTATTAAATTTTTTTTTACTGTAACGGTTTTCGAGAAAAAAAAATATGAAAAAAATTAAAAAAATTTCTTTTTTTTCACTATAACATTTTCAAATATGAAAACTAAGAAATGAAAATATATCGTAAATTTAGAGTTTTTTAATCTCTTTCCAATGGTATAAATTTGATTTTGATATCTTTAATAGTTTCCGAGATATTAAATTTTCTTTAAAAACGCGTAAAATTTCAAATGATTTTGAACCATTTTTTGACAATTTCAGTTATTTTCGAGAAAAAAATTGAAGTAATTGATGCTTCGAACCTCGCTACGCTCGGCTCGAAGATTTTGTAGAAAACGTAAAAATATTATTGTTATTTTTTTTTTTTAATAAAAAAATGTACAAATATTTTAATTTTTTTTTTATGACTGTATTATTAATTAATAATTAAAAAAAGAACGTAAAAATTTGTTAAAAAAAAAATTGACGTAATTGATGCTTCGACATTTTTTCATGTTTCAATTCGCAGCGAACAAAAAACGACGGAAAAAAACCTCCAATTTTTCCCGACTAATGACTATAATCTCGAACATTGACATTTTTAATATTTAATATTTCGTTTAAATAAAACGGAAATGAGAAACTGACCTTTTTTTTGGATTTTTTGGATCAAAATACATTATAAAAGTTTATTAAAAAAAATAAAAATTTTTAAAAAAAAAATTATAGGTCTACCCCTTTGAATTTTTTTCAAAATTTACATTTTTGGCTATAACTTCTGCAAATATGATTTTAAAAATATGAAATAATTCATACGTATAGTACTTTTTGATCACTTTCGAATTACATAATTAAATTTTTTTTGCTGTAATAGTTTTCGAGAAAAAAAAATATGAAAAATATTAAAAAAATTTCTTTTTTTTCACTATAACATTTTCAAATATGAAAACTAAGAAATGAAAATATATCGTAAATTTAGAGTTTTTTAATCTCTTTCGAATGGTATAAATTTGATTTCGATATCTTTAATAGTTTCCGAGATATTAAATTTTCTTTAAAAACGCGTAAAATTTCAAATGATTTTGAACCATTTTTTGAAAATTTCAACAATTTTCGAAAAAAAAATGTGAAAAAAATCACACATATAAAACTTTTTATCACAAATTTAATAGTATTTTTTTAAAATTTTTAATAATAATTTTTATCTATTAAAAAAAATAAAAACCCGTTTTTTAACTATTAAATATTTAATATTTCGTTTAAATAAAACGGAAATGAGAAACTGACTGTTTTTTTGGATTTTTTGGATCAAAATACATCATAAAAGTTCATTTAAAAAAATTAAAAAAAAAAAAAAAATTTAAAAAAAAAATTATAGGTCAACCCCTTTGAATTTTTTTCAAAATTTACATTTTTGGCTATAACTTCTGCAAATATGATTTTAAAAATTTGAAATAATTCATACGTATAGTACTTTATGATCTCTTTCGAATGACATAATTAATTTTTTTTTTACTCTAACGGTTTTTGAGAAAAAAAAATATAAAAAAAATAAAAAAAATTTCTTTTTTTTCACTATAACATTTTCAAATATGAAAACTAAGAAATGAAGATATATCGTAAATTTAGAGTTTTTTAATCTCTTTCGAATGGTATAAATTTGATTTTGATATCTTTAATAGTTTCCGAGATATTAAATTTTCTTTAAGAACGCATAAAATTTCAAATGATTTTGAACCATTTTTTGAAAATTTCAACAATTTTCGAAAAAAAAATGTGAAAAAAATCACACATATAAAACTTTTTATCGCAAATTTAATAGTATTTTTTTTTAAATTTTAATAATAATATTTAGCATGAAAAAAAATTCAAATCCATTTTTTAACTTTTAAATATTTAATATTTCGTTTAAATAAAACGGAAATGAGAAACTGACCTTTTTTTTGGATTTTTTGGATCAAAATACATTATAAAAGTTTATTTAAAAAAATTAAAAAAAATAAAAATTTTTAAAAAAAAAATTATAGGTCTACCCCTTTGAATATTTTTCAAAATTTACATTTTTGGCTATAACTTCTGCAAATATGATTTTAAAAATATAAAATAATTCATACGTATAGTACTTTTTAATCTCTTTCGAATGAAATTATTAAATTTTTTTTTACTGTAACAGTTTTTGAGAAAAAAAAATGTAAAAAAAATTAAAAAAATTTCCTTTTTTTCGCTATAACATTTTCAAATATGAAAACTAAGAAATGAAAATATATTATAAATTTAGAGTTTTTTAATCTCTTTCGAATGGTATAAATTTGATTTCGATATCTTTAATAGTTTCCGAGATATTAAATTTTCTTTAAAAACGCGTAAAATTTCAAATGATTTCGAACCATTTTTTGACAATTTCAACAATTTTCGAAAAAAAAATGTGAAAAAAATCACACATATAAAACTTTTTATCACAAATTTAATGGTATTTTTTTTAAAATTTTAATAATAATATTTACCATGGAAAAAAATTCAAATCCGTTTTTTAACTTTTAAATATTTAATATTTCGTTGAAATGAAACGGAAATGAGAAACTGACTGTTTTTTTGGATTTTTTGGATCAAAATACATCATAAAAGTTCATTTAAAAAAATTAAAAAAAAAAAAAATTTAAAAAAAAAAAATTATAGGTCAACCCCTTTGAATTTTTTTCAAAATTTACATTTTTGGCTATAACTTCTGCAAATATGATTTTAAAAATATAAAATAATTCATACGTATAGTACTTTTTGATCTCTTTCGAATGAAATTATTAAATTTTTTTTTACTATAACGGTTTTTGAGAAAAAAAAATATGAAAAAAATTAAAAAAATGTCTTTTTTTTCACTATAACATTTTCAAATATGAAAACTAAGAAATGAAAATATATCGTAAATTTAGAGTTTTTTAATCTCTTTCGAATGGTATAAATTTCATTTCGATATCTTTAACAGTTTCCGAGATATTAAATTTTCTTTAAAAACGCATAAAATTTCAAATGATTTCGAACCATTTTTTGACAATTCCAGCAATTTTCGAAAAAAAAATGTGAAAAAAATCACACATATAAATCTTTTTATCACAAATTCAATGGTATTTTTTTTTAAATTTTAATAATAATATTTACCATGGAAAAAAATTCAAACCCGTTTTTTAACTATTAAATATTTAATATTTCGTTTAAATGAAACGGAAATGAGAAACTGACTGTTTTTTTGGATTTTTTGGATCAACGTACATTATAAAAGTTTATTTAAAAAAATTAAAAAAAATAAAAATTTAAAAAAAAAAAATTATAGGTCAACCCCTTTGAATTTTTTTCAAAATTTACATTTTTGGCCATAACTTCTGCAAATATGATTTTAAAAATATAAAATAATTCATACGTATAGTACTTTTTGATCTCTTTCGAACGAAATTATTAAATTTTTTTTTACTGTAACGGTTTTTGAGAAAAAAAAATATGAAAAAAATTAAAAAAATTTCTTTTTTTTCCCTATAACATTTTCAAATATGAAAACTAAGAAATCAAAATATATTGTAAATTTAGAGTTTTTTAATCTCTTTCGAATGGTATAAATTTAATTTCGATATCTTTAATAGTTTCCGAGATATTAAATTTTCTTTAAAAACGCCTAAAATTTCAAATGATTTTGAACCATTTTTTGACAATTTCAGCAATTTTGGGAAAAAAAATTTGAAAAAAATCACACGCATAAAACTTTTTATAACAAATTTAATAATATTTTTTAAAAATTTTTAATAATTATTTTTATCCATGAAAAAAAATAAAAACCCGTTTTTTAACTATTAAATATTTAATATTTCGTTTAAATGAAACAGAAATGAGAAACTGACCGTTTTTTTGGATTTTTTGGATCAAAATACATTATAAAAGTTTATTAAAAAAAATTAAAAAAAAAAAAAATTTTTATTAAAAAATTGAATTTTTTTCTATTTTTACATTTTTGGCTATAACTTTTGCAAATATGATTTTAAAAATATGAAATAATTCATGCGGATAGTACTTTTTAATCTCTTTCGAATGACGTAATTGAAATTTTTTCTGTAATCATAGTTTTTGAGAAAAAAAAATATAAAAAAATTTAAAAAAATTTCTTTTTTTTCACTATAACATTTTTAAATATGAAAACTAAGAAATGAAAATATATCGTAAATTTAGAGTTTTTTAATCTCTTTCGAATGGTATAAATTTGATTTTGATATCTTTAATAGTTTCCGAGATAATAAATTTTCTTTAAAAACACGTAAAATTTCAAATGATTTTGAACCATTTTTTTGACAATTTCAGCTATTATGGGAAAAAAAATTTGAAAAAAATCACACGCATAAAACTTTTTATAGCAAATTTAATAATATTTTTTAAAAAATTTTAATAATTATTTTTATCCATGAAAAAAAATAAAAACCCGTTTTTTAACTATTAAATATTTAATATTTCGTTTAAATGAAACGGAAATGAGAAACTGACTGTTTTTTTGGATTTTTTGGATCAAAATACATTATAAAAGTTTATTAAAAAAAATTAAAAAAAAAAAAAATTTTTATTAAAAAATTATAGGTAAACCCCTTTGAATTTTTTTCTATTTTTACATTTTTGGCTATAACTTTTGCAAATATGATTTTAAAAATATGAAATAATTCATGCGGATAGTACTTTTTAATCTCTTTCGAATGACGTAATTGAAATTTTTTCTGTAATCATAGTTTTTGAGAAAAAAAAATATAAAAAAATTTAAAAAAATTTCTTTTTTTTCACTATAACATTTTTAAATATGAAAACTAAGAAATGAAAATATATCGTAAATTTAGAGTTTTTTAATCTCTTTCGAATGGTATAAATTTGATTTTGATATCTTTAATAGTTTCCGAGATAATAAATTTTCTTTAAAAACACGTAAAATTTCAAATGATTTTGAACCATTTTTTTGACAATTTCAGCTATTATGGGAAAAAAAATTTGAAAAAAATCACACGCATAAAACTTTTTATAGCAAATTTAATAATATTTTTTAAAAAATTTTAATAATTATTTTTATCCATGAAAAAAAATAAAAACCCGTTTTTTAACTATTAAATATTTAATATTTCATTTAAATGAAACGGAAATGAGAAACTGACTGTTTTTTTGGATTTTTTGGATCAAAATACATTATAAAAGTTTATTAAAAAAAATTAAAAAAAAAAAAAAATTTTTATTAAAAAATTATAGGTAAACCCCTTTGAATTTTTTTCCAAATTTACATTTTTGGCTATAACTTCTGCAAATATGATTTTAAAAATATGAAATAATTCATGCGGATAGTACTTTTTAATCTCTTTCGAATGACATGATTGAAAATTTTTCTGTAATCATAGTTTTTGAGAAAAAAAAATATAAAAAAATTTAAAAAAATTTCTTTTTTTTCACTATAACATTTTCAAATATGAAAACTAAGAAATGAAAATATATCGTAAATTTAGAGTTTTTTAATCTCTTTCGAATGGTATAAATTTGATTTTGATATATTTAATAGTTTCCGAGATATTAAATTTTCTTTAAAAACACATAAAATTTCAAATGATTTTGAACCATTTTTTGACAATTTCAGCAATTTTGGGAAAAAAAATTTGAAAAAAATCATACGTATAAAACTTTTTATAACAAATTTTATAGTATTTTTTAAAATTTTTTAACAATAATTTTTATCCATGAAAAAAAAAAAACCCGTTTTTTAACTATTAAATATTTAATATTTCGTTCAAATAAAACGGAAATGAGAAACTGACTTTTTTTTTGGATTTTTCGGATCAAAATACATTATAAAAATTTAATTATAAAAATTAAAAAAAATAAAAATTTACCCAAAAACTGAAAAACCTCTAATAAATCCAATCTCATGACTATGATCTCGAGCATTTTTTGTTTTTTCTCCGTTAAAAAAAACATGAAGGAGTGACAGGAGAACCAAATTTGTGAAGACAGAAAATGTTACATACGTTGTCAGGTTTAAGAAGATAAAAAAAAAAAAAATAAATTCCATAATTTAAAATACAAATTCAAGGGGAGGGGAGAAATATTAAATGGGGCGAAAAAATTGCAAGTATTAAAAAAGTCTTATTTTTTCATTCTCTTCACAACGGTATAAATAAAGTTTGATTTTTCGAATAAAAAAACCGAGCTCATGTTCCCCGTGGGTGGTTATACTTGGCGGAATTTCATATTGATTTTAGAAAATCGACATATAGCGGAAAAATCTTAGAAATAATGACTCATAATACCTCCCGAATTTCGTCCCTTAATTCGCATATCGAGTTTATACTTAAAACCTCTTTTGATAAATTTGGAGGGGGGTCATTATATTTTTATCAAATGTGCCCTGATAATATACAAACTTGGTGCAAATATCAAATCTCTACATTCATAAATAACGGAAAAATCAACGAAAAACCTAAAAAAAATATGATTTTTTTGGAAAATTCAAACGCATTGGAAGGGGGGGACTATTCCCCCCCCGACCTTACACTTCGATAACGAACGTCCCACCGAACTTTCGTTCCATAATTCGCAAAACCGATCCATACTTGAGACCCCTTTGAAAAAAATTGAGGGGGGGAAATTCATATTCGCGATCACTAAGCTCCATCTGAACCTGCCCCTCCCCGAATATAAATCGATTGCGAGCGTCGACAATCTACTCTTTGATCACTTTCGAAAAGATAGCGCGAAAGTAAAAAATATGTCAAATCGTTCGTCTACCGACACCGAACCTTTACACCGAATTTCGTTCCTTAATTCGCATATCAATTTTATATTTAAAACCCCTTTTGAAAAAATTCAGGTACGCTCGTTATATTTTTGTCCGACGTCCCTCGTCCCTACGCACTCTCGGTACAAATTTTAAATCGATCCGTTCATAAATAACCGAGATATCGGCGAAAAACAAAAACCGAAAAAAAAAAAAAAAAAAAATTCAAAAAAAAAAAAAAAACATTTTTCCATACGTTTCAGCCAGCAGGGAACACGAAACGACGGAAAAAAACCTCTAATCTGACCAGTCATATGACTATGATCTCGATCATCGCTTTTGTTTATTAAAAAAAAAAAAATATGAAGGAGTGGAAGAGGAACATAACTTTAAATAGACGAAACGTTATATCCGTTCCGGGGTTTAAA
>CAUJLB010000178.1:32500-35000 GCA_963243735.1 Neocrepidodera transversa
AGTTCTGCTTACCAAAAATGGCCCACTTGGCACTCTGATTCGAGTCTCACGGCTTCATAAGTTCGAGCAAGCCGGAGATCTCACCCATTTAAAGTTTGAGAATAGGTTGAGGTCGTTTCGACCCCAATGCCTCTAATCATTCGCTTTACCGGATGAAACTCGTACGCAACGAGCGCCAGCTATCCTGAGGGAAACTTCGGAGGGAACCAGCTACTAGATAGTTCGATTGGTCTTTCGCCCCTATACCCAGTTCCGACGATCGATTTGCACGTCAGAATCGCTACGGACCTCCATCAGGGTTTCCCCTGACTTCGTCCTGACCAGGCATAGTTCACCATCTTTCGGGTCCCAGCGTGTACGCTCTTGGTGCGCCTCTTCTCGCGATGAGAATGAGACGCCCCGGGAGTGCGGAGTGGCCACTTTATGGGCAAACCACCCATCCTCCCTCGATCTACGCAAGGTAAACCTTTACTTTCATTACGCCTTTAGGTTTAGTAATATCCCAATGACTCGCGCACATGCTAGACTCCTTGGTCCGTGTTTCAAGACGGGTCCTGAAAGTACCCAAAGCTATAGCGTCGCTGATCGGCGTTTCAACGAGGTCTGTTCGAGAACACCGCAACCAACAGTCGTTCCGGGACAGAATCGGCGCTAGGTCCGATTGCCGTCAAACGCAGAACGTGCTTGCTACGGGCCGAACGCTAACTGAGTAGCGGCCCCGCGCCTTTAGTATACCGTCGAGCGAGTCTGTCGGAACACCGAGGGTCCGCGAGACGAAAATGTCTCGTGGGCTCCACCCCGAGTCTTAGACAGACACCCAACGGATCGCGACGTCCTACTAGGGGAAAAGTGCACGCGTTCGGCGTCAGAAGGAAGAACGAAAGGCGCAGACGACGCGAACGCCATTCGTCACACGAACGTTCAACTCTGGCAGCCGAAACGCGAATGAATTTCCCCTTTCGACCTTTCGGGTTTCTCAGGTTTACCCCTGAACGGTTTCACGTACTCTTGAACTCTCTCTTCAAAGTGCTTTTCAACTTTCCCTCACGGTACTTGTTCGCTATCGGTCTCGTGGTCATATTTAGCCTTAGATGGAGTTTACCACCCACTTAGGGCTGCACTCTCAAGCAACCCGACTCTGAGGAGAGATTCTCCCGCAATTGGCAACGGTCGCTACGGGCCTGGCACCCTCTATGGGCTGTGGCCCCGTTCAAGAAGGACTTGGACGCGCCGCACAATCTCGGGATAATGAATCCTCCCTAACACCACATTTCCCGGTGGTCGATCTCGGCCACGGGATTCGGTGCTGGGCTTATCCCTGTTCGCTCGCAGCTACTGAGGGAATCCTAGTTAGTTTCTTTTCCTCCGCTTAGTAATATGCTTAAATTCAGCGGGTAGTCTCACCTGCTCTGAGGTCGATAAACGAAAATATACGTTTATACGCTCACAACGTTAAAATCGATGCGTTATCAAATTCTCTCGCAAAATACGAACTCTAAGACTGTCGAACGCAAATTTTATATCTATTAAACACACACTGATCAGACGTCGTCTTTGAAAAGTTTTCTCGGACACGACGACCGTGTGAACGTAAAATTAGAATTAATTTGCTAAGTCTTTGCTCGATGCGTGCATATTTCATTTTAATAAAAAATAATATATATGCAACGAGAATTTACGCACGTACGATACGTTGTGTGCAAAACACGTAAATCCAAATAATAAAATTATATGGATTAATACGTCGCTTTCGCATTTTAAGATGTCGCATATATCGAATAAACGATACGCGCGTTAACATCCAACACGCTCCGAACATTTTTCCGCCGCCATTTTTAGTAGCAGCAGAAAAACCGAGCAGTCTTTGAAATTGATACGACCCTCAGCCAGGAGTGGTCCGGGAACGAGTATCCGAGGACCGCAATGTGCGTTCGAAATGTCGATGTTCATGTGTCCTGCAGTTCACAAGTTGACGCGCAATTAGCTGCGTTCTTCATCGACCCACGAGCCAAGTGATTCACCGTTCAGGGTAATCATTTATACATTAGACGTGCTCTCAATACCGATAATAAAATCAGTAGAATAGAACTTTACGTCTCGATAATTCATGTGGCAAGTGTATAAAAAAAAAAAATACGAAAAAAAATTCGTACTTGACTCTATGTACATCTCTTTCATATTTTTTATAAATATATGCGCACGACACATGTTAACAAACGAGGTGTGCTTAGAGACGATAAAGCGCACGATTTTCTTTTTCGTTTCGTCTTCGAAGATACGCGCGCGTGTACGCTATATATCTTGACGGCCGGGCGAATTTCTTTTAACACCGTCGGAATAATATATTGGACTTTCTTTTACGATTAAGAGAAAAGATGCCAATTTTTTATTCCTTAGAAGAGAAAAAAAAATTTTACGGCGTATTTTTAAACGTCATCCATCGTGTGTCGTTCGTTTACACACCGTAATATTTCAAATTTTTAAACTCTCTTCTAGGTAC
>CAUJLB010000178.1:37500-40487 GCA_963243735.1 Neocrepidodera transversa
AAATATTCCAGAGACACGAGACAGATTACTATTTATATATATAACATCTCTATCATAATGTCTTTCTATCGTGCGTGTTTTTTAAGTGCGTTTTACGAAAGATAAACTTCCCAAACGCCACGCGTTACGAAAAAAAAAGTATTTATGATATATATATAACAGAGAGTATAATATTTACAGCGATTTGCGCGTGTTTATTTTTCTCTGTGTAATATTATCACACTAAAAACTTCCGGGCCGACGATTTTATATGTATAGTAGTACATGCGCCTGTGTATGTAACGGAAAATTTTCGAGAAATTATACCGTATACACGACGGCGACGTATCTGTGTCTACACATATTTCCGCCGACCGGCAAAAAAATTCGACATTCTCTCGACCCTTCGCTAGATTGAAAGCGACACGGTGTCTTCGAAAGAATCGTTTCGTTTATTATAAATAATAAATTCTCGCTCGGAAAGAGGAGAGTTGTCGCAAAATTAAATTTTTCATGACGGAGTCACGAAAATATAATTTGGTTGATCGCATATGGATGGCTTCACGTTAAACGTTCGCTTAATCCGCGATCTCGCTGTGACATGTAGAAAAAACCGTGACGACATAAAGCTGCCCTTATACGTACTATCTACGGGGGTTTAACAAGAATACGGTATATTTATACTTGAAACGCGTTCGAGCGCGCATATTTTCGTATATAAACCAAAACGGCGAAGAAAATTATATTATATTTCTCTTTTGTACCGTTTCGATTACACGTATATATACACACATTTGAACGCACCACACAGGTACTTGAAATACACACATATTAACGTCGTAACCGTAGAAAAGTATAAGTCTACTCCGAAAAAAACACAATACGATATCGGATAAGTTACGTGAATAACTAAACGACATCGTACGTCGGTTTGGTGGCCACGGTGCGAAGAGATGAACGCCGACAACACCAGACAGCCTTGTAGCCAGACCAGTAGCTGTCGTGTCGCCTCCTCACATATATCGGCAAGTATCCTGGGAGCAAGCCATATACTTACGTACACCAATGGCGCATTTCTATTACCAAGAAAATAAGCGGCTGCGTGGTTTTTTACTATGACATTTTTTTGTTGGGTTATTTTCAAAAATGTGCATCAAATTACCGATTTCCTCTTAAAGTTTTTTAAATAAGCGTCGTAATTATGGAAATTGATTAAACGGTTTTGTTTAAGAAAGTGTAGAGAAAAGTGTTAGCAACGACGAAGCGAATGTGGACTGTACATTGAAAGTTTTGGGACAACGAAAAGTTAATCAAAAAAAAAATCCAGAATGATAGATAATGAAATCGACGAAAAATAGAGGAAAAAAAAAACAACAAAATTAAATTAACGAAAGTTGGGAGAAAACGTTAAACGAGCACGATCGCCGACCGTAAACAAAGTTTCGTCGACGAATTTAATAAATTATAATCACCCATTCATCTTATTCTCCGAATCCTAAAATTGTCGTTCGGATATTGTATTTGATGATGAAAGTAAGGAGAATTGATTTATTTCCAATTCCAAAAGTGTGGAGTAAGCATTGGACGAGCGCGATCGCCAGCCGTAGGAGGCAGAATGCGGCTGCAATGATCGCTCGATGAATCCGTCCTAGCGGTCTCACGATTCTTAACGAAAGTACGGAGAAAACGATAAATTGTCCAATTTTTTTCCATAAATTGGAAAAATTCCATTAAGAGTACCGCATTAATGCGACTTTCCGATAAAATCAAGATTTAAACTTGAATTTATGCCACTTCAGTAACGAAAGTAAGGAGAATGATTTGACCCTTGCGCGATCTTGGACCGTACGCTCTACGGATCGGTGGAAAAAGCTTATGAGGCGGTTCCGTCGTTCGTTTTCATATAATAATAGCAAGATTTAAATTTCTTTGCGAAAGTAAGGGGAAACGATTTTTTTTTATTTTTAACAAAGATTTTTTAAAAACAAAAAATCATGAATAAGAAATAAATGCGACGTAACATTAAATTCGTAAATTGGTCTAAAATATGTGATACTTAATATAACGAAAGTGTGGAGAAAGCATTGAACGAGCGCGATCGCCAGCCGTAGGAGGCAGAATGCGGTTGCAATGATCGCTCGATGAATCCTTCCGATCGGTCGTTTCCTCACGATTCTTAACGAAAGTACGGAGAAACGATAAATTGTCCAATTTTTTTTCATAAATTGGAAAAATTCCATTAAGAGTACCGCATTAATGCGACTTTCCTCCAAAATCAAGATTTAAACTTGAATTTATGCCACTTGAATAAAGAAAGTAAGGAGAATGATTTGACCCTTGCGCGATCTTGGACCGTACGCTCTACGGATCGGTGGAAAAGCTTATGGGGCGGTTCCGTCGTTCGTTTTCATGTTATAATGGCAAGATGTAAATTTCTTGGCGAAAGTAAGGAGAAACGATTTTTTTTATTTTTAACAAAGATTTTTTAAAAACAAAAAATCATGAATAAGAAATAAATGCGACGTAACATTAAATTCGTAATTTGGTCTAAAATATGTGATACTAAATATAACGAAAGTGTGGAGAAAGCATTGAACGAGCGCGATCGCCAGCCGTAGGAGGCAGAATGCGGTTGCAATGATCGCTCGATGAATCCTTCCGATCGGTCGTCTCCTCACTGTCTCACGATTCTTATCGAAAGTACGGAGAAACGATAAATTGTCCTATTTTTTTCATAAATTAAAAAAATTCTAAAAAGAAAACCGCATTAATGCGACTTTCCGATAAAATCAAGATTTAAACTTGAATTTATGCCACTTCAATAACGAAAGTAAGGAGAATGATTTGAACCTTGGGCGATCTTGGACCGTACGCTCTACGGATCGGTGGAAAAGCTTATGGGGCGGTTCCGTCGTTCGTTTTCATGTTATAATGGCAAGATGTAAATTTCTTGGCGAAAGTAAGGAGAAACGATTTTTTTTAATTTCATACAAAGATTTTTTTTTAAA
>CAUJLB010000179.1:0-31790 GCA_963243735.1 Neocrepidodera transversa
TTTATTTTCATTTATTTTCATTTGTTTTCATTTATTTTCATGTATTAACTTTTATTTTCATGTATTATTATTTATTTTCATTTATATTCATTTATTTTCATCTGTTTTCATGTATTTTCATTTACTTTCATATTTTTACGTGTATTTTCATTTATTTTCATTTATTTTCATGTATTAACTTTTATTTTCATGTATTATCATTTATTTTTATTTATCTTCATTTATTTTCATCTATTTTCATTTATTTTCATTTACTTTAATGCATTTACATGTATTTTCATTTGTTTTTATTTATTTTTATTAATTTTCATGTATTATCATTTGTTTTCATTTATCTTCATTTATTTTCATCTGTTTTCATTTATTTTAATGTACTTGCATGTATTTTCATTTGTTTTCATTTATTTTCATTTATTTACATGTATTATCATTTATTTTCATTTACTTTCATGTATTTAAGTAGATTTTCATTTGTTTTCATTTATTTTTATTTATTTTCATTTATTTTCATTTATTTTCATTTATTTTCATTTATTTTTATTTATTTTCATTTATTTTCATTTATGTTCATGTATTATCATTTATTTTCATGTATTATTATTTATTTTCATTTATATTCATTTATTTTCATCTATTTTCATGTATTTTCATTTACTTTCATATTTTTACGTGTATTTTCATTTATTTTCATGTATTAACATTTATTTTCATGTATTATCATTTATTTTTATTTATCTTCATTTATTTTCATCTATTTTCATTTATTTTCATTTACTTTAATGCATTTACATGTATTTTCATTTGGTTTTATTTATTTTCATTAATTTTCATGTATTATCATTTGTTTTCATTTATCTTCATTTATTTTCATCTGTTTTCATTTATTTTAATGTACTTGCATGTATTTTCATTTGTTTTCATTTATTTTCATTTATTTACATGTATTATCATTTATTTTCATTTACTTTCATGCATTTAAGTAGATTTTCATTTGTTTTCATTTATTTTTATTTATTTTCATTTATTTTCATTTATTTTTATTTATTTTCATTTATTTTCATTTATTTTCATTTATTTTCATTTATTTTTATTTATTTTCATTTATTTTCATTTATTTTCATTTATTTTCATTTATTTTTATTTATTTTCATTTATTTTCATTTATTTTCATTCATTTTCATTTATTTTCATTTATTTTCATTTATTTTCATTTATTTTCATTTATTTTCATTTATTTACATTTATTTTCATTTATTTTTATTTATTTTTATTTATTTTCATTTATTTTTATTTATTTTCATTTATTTTCATTTATTTTCATTTATTTTCATTTATTTTCATTTATTTTCATTTATTTTCATTTATTTTCATTTATTTTCATTTATTTTCATTTATTTTCATTTATTTTCATTTATTTTCATTTATTTTCATTTATTTTCATTTATTTTCATTTATTTTTATTTATTTTCATTTATTTTCATTTATTTTCATTTATTTTCATTTATTTTCATTTATTTTCATTTATTTTCATTTATTTTCATTTATTTTCATTTATTTTCATTTATTTTCATTTATTTTCATTTACTTTCATTTATTTTCATTTATTTTCATTTATTTTCATTTATTTTCATTTATTTTCATTTATTTTCATTTATTTTCATTTATTTTCATTTATTTTCATTTTATTTCATTTATTTTCATTTATTTTCATTTATTTTCATGTATTATCATTTATTTTCATGTATTATCATTTATTTTCATTTATATTCATTTATTTTCATCTACTTTCATGTATTTTCATTTACTTTCATATTTTTACGTGTATATTAATTTGTTTTCATTTATTTTCATTTATTTTCATGTATTATCATTTATTTTCATGTATTATCATTTATTTTCATTTATATTCATTTATTTTTATCTATTTTCATGTATTTTCATTTACTTTCATATTTTTACGCGTATTTTCATTTGTTTTCATTTATTGTCATTTATTTTCATGTATTAACTTTTATTTTCATGTATTATCATTTATTTTCATTTATCTTCATTTATTTTCATCTATTTTCATTTATTTTCATTTACTTTCATGTATTTACGTAGATTTTCATTTGTTTTCATTTATTTTCATTTATTTTCATTTATTTTCATTTATTTTCATTTATTTTCATTTATTTTCATTTATTTTCATTTATTTTCATTTATTTTCAATTATTTTCATTTATTTTCATTTATTTTCATTTATTTTCATCTATTTTCATTTATTTTCATTTATTTTCATTTATTTTCATTTATTTTATTTTCATTTATTTTCATTTATTTTCATTTATTTTCATTTATTTTCCTTTATTTTCATTTATTTTCATTTATTTTCACTTATTTTCATTTATTTTCATTTATTTTCATGTATTATCATTTATTTTCATGTCTTATCATTTATTTTCATTTATATTTATTTATTTTCATCTATTTCATATATTTTTATTTACTTTCAAATTTTTACGTGTATTTTCATTTGTTTTCATTTATTTTCATTTATTTTCATTTATTTTCATTTATTTTCATTTATTTTCATTTATTTTCATTTATTTTTATTTATTTTCATTTATTTTCATTTATTTTCATTTATTTTCATTTATTTTCATTTATTTTCATTTATTTTCATTTATTTTCTTTTATTTTCATTTATTTTCATTTATTTTCATTTATTTTCATTTATTTTCATTTATTTTCATTTATTTTCATTTGCTTTCATATTTTTACGCGTATTTTCATTTGTTTTCATTTATTTTCATTTATTTTCAAGTATTAACTTTTATTTTCATGTATTATTATTTATTTTCATTTATATTCATTTATTTTCATTTATATTCATTTATTTTCATCTGTTTTCATGTATTTTCATTTACTTTCATATTTTTACGTGTATTTTCATTTATTTTCATGTATTAACTTTTATTTTCATGTATTATCATTTATTTTTATTTATTTTCATTAATTTTCATTTATTTTCATTTATTTTCATGTATTAACTTTTATTTTCATGTATTATCATTTATTTTCATTTATCTTCATTTATTTTCATCTATTTTCATTTATTTTCATTTACTTTCATGTATTTACGTAGATTTTCATTTGTTTTCATTTATTTTCATGTATTATCATTTATTTTCATGTCTTATCATTTATTTTCATTTATATTTATTTATTTTCATCTATTTTCATATATTTTTATTTACTTTCATATTTTTACGTGTATTTTCATTTGTTTTCATTTATTTTCATTTGTTTTCATTTGTTTTCATTTATTTTCATTTATTTTCATGTATTATTATTTATTTTCATGTCTTATCATTTATTTTCATTTTTATTTATTTATTTTCATCTATTTTCATATATTTTTATTTACTTTCATATTTTTACGTGTATTTTCATTTGTTTTCATTTATTTTCATTTGTTTTCATTTATTTTCATTTATTTTCATTTATTTTCATTTATTTTCATTTATTTTCATTTATTTTCATTTATTTTCATTTATTTTCATTTATTTTCATTGATTTTCATTTATTTTCATTTATTTTCATTTATTTTCATTTATTTTCATTTATTTTCATTTATTTTCATTTATTTTCATTTATTTTCATTTATTTTCATTTATTTTCATTTATTTTCATTTATTTTCATTTATTTTCATTTATTTTCATTTATTTTCATTTATTTTCATTTATTTTCATTTATTTTCATTTATTTTCATTTATTTTCATTTATTTTCATTTATTTTCATTTATTTTCATTTATTTTCACTTATTTTCATTTATTTTCATTTATTTTCATGTATTATCATTTATTTTCATGTCTTATCATTTATTTTCATTTATATTTATTTATTTTCATCTATTTTCATATATTTTTATTTACTTTCATATTTTTACGTGTATTTTCATTTATTTTCATTTATTTTCATTTATTTTCATTTATTTTCATTTATTTTCATTTATTTTCATTTATTTTCATTTATTTTCATTTATTTTCATTTATTATCATTTATTTTCATTTATTTTCATTTATTTTCATTTATTTTCATTTATTTTTATTTATTTTCATTTATTTTCATTTATTTTCATTTATTTTCATTTATTTTCATTTATTTTCATTTATTTTCACTTATTTTCATTTATTTTCATTTATTTTCATGTATTATCATTTATTTTCATGTCTTATCATTTATTTTTATTTATATTTATTTATTTTCATCTATTTTCTTTTATTTTCATTTATTTTCATTTATTTTCATTTATTTTCATTTATTTTCATTTATTTTCATTTATTTTCATTTATTTTCATTTATTTTCATTTATTTTCATTTATTTTCATTTATTTTCATTTATTTTCATTTATTTTCATTTATTTTCATTTATTTTCATTTATTTTCATTTATTTTCATTTATTTTCATTTATTTTCATTTATTTTCATTTATTTTCATTTATTTTCATTTATTTTCATTTATTTTCATTTATTTTCATTTATTTTCATTTATTTTCATTTATTTTCATTTATTTTTATTTATTTTCATTTATTTTCATCTATTTTCATTTATTTTCATTTATTTTCATTTATTTTCATTTATTTTCATTTATTTTCATTTATTTTCATTTATTTTCATTTATTTTCATTTGTTTTCATTTATTTTCATGTATTATCATGTATGTTCATGTCTTATCATTTATTTTTATTTATATTTATTTATTTTCATCTATTTTCATATATTTTTATTTACTTTCATATTTTTACGTGTATTTTCATTTGTTTTAGTAAATGGGCAACACCGTTTCCTCCGCATTCCCCATGTTAAATCCCATAAGAAATCGCTAAGGTTAAAAATAGCGAAATTGGCTCTAAAAGTGGTGGGGGGTAAAATGCAATGTGCGCATGCGCTACGTTATTGGATAGCTAATGCCAGGAGGAGTTAGGGAAAAATAACGAAAAAAATCTCAACTACCCCGTTCAACCCCCCAACTACCCCGTGTTTACGTAAAATTGATACAATATATCATGTGACACATCGTTGAATAGGTCTTTACGTGTAGAGTAAGCGAAAAATATGAAAAAAATTCCAACTACCCCTGCTCAACCCCCAACCTACCCCGTGTTTACGTAAAAATATATCATGTGTCATATAGTTGAATAGGTCTTTACGTGTAGTTTAAGGAAAAATTATGCAAAAAATCCCAACTACCCCCCCCCCCCCCCCCAACTACCCCGTACGGCAAAATATCGTGGTAAAGGATAAATATTTACTTTCCCGCTATTGCGATATATGTAATGGCATTTAACTTATACAAGGTGTTTTTTAATAAAACTCATATATAAATAAGCAGTTTTTATTACATTTAAAAACAATACTAACGTGTGGTATTCAATATAATATCCTTACAATATATACAAATATAGGTAGGCAGATTTTTTGCGAACCCATTTTCCCCACCACTTAAGATTATATTTAATCTAGAAGTATGAGTTCTTGGCGCGTTGTCTTTTTATTGTGGAAGACTCCCCTATAGGCCTATCATAACCACATGATGATTTAACACGTCGACTGCCAACTACCAGATAATTAATAGTCAAACTACAAAATATCTCGTAGTTGGCACTCAACGTGTTAAACATCATACCCTAATCGCCGCAGGTCATCAATTCTGCAAAGAAAAATAAATTTAAAAATTGTATAAGCAGGAATACTGTACCCTACCCAACATATTCGGGCATTTCCTCGTCAGAAGAGGACTCACCATCACCAGCGCCTTCTTCGGGGACGGGCGAAGAAGACACATCCGGAACATCTTCTTCGGGGTCGTTCGAAGAAGATGTTTCGGATGCGTCATCCTCAGGGCCCAGCTGATCCCTAAAAATTAGATATTTAAATGTGAAATGATGTATATATAAAGAATGCTGTGGTAAAAAAATAATTGCCTAACATAGACTCACACCAACTGGTCCACCATTTCAATATCGAGGTCATCATCCCCGAACTCTGATAATCTAAAGTAATAAAATAAAATAATTAATCAAAAACCGAAAACAGAATTTTAATTCGTAAACAATTTTTTTAGTTAAAAAATGAAATACAAAAATTAATAAAAAATCTCAAAAAATATTTAACAAAAAAAAAAAATAAAATAATTATTAAAAAATCGAAAAACAGAATTTTAATTCGTAAAAAATCACCAAAATATATTTAACAAATAAAAAACAGAATTTTAATTCGTAAAAAAATTTTTAGTTGCTAAATGAAATACAAAAATTAATAAAAAATCTCAAAAAATATTTAACAAATAAAAAAAAAATACAAAAACAGAATTTCAATTTGTAAAAATAAGCTTTTTTGCCAAAAAAAAAAAAAATGAGATAAAATAATTAATAAAAAATCGAAAAGCAGAATTTTAATTCGTAAAAATCTCTAGAATATATTTAACAAATTAAAAAATACAAAAATAGAATTTTAATTCGTAAAAAAAAATTTTTTTTGTTGCAAAATGAAATACAAAAATTAATAAAAAATCGAAAAACAGAATTTTAATTCGTAAAAAATCACCAAAATATATTTAACAAATAAAAAACTGAATTTTAATTCGTAAAAAAATTTTTTAGTTGCAAAATGAAATATTTAACAAATAAAAAAATACAAAAACAGAATTTCAATTCGTAACAAAAAAAAATTTTTTCAGTTGCAAAATGAAATACAAAAATTAATAAAAAATCGAAAAACAGAATTTTAATTCGTAAAAATCTCCAGAATATATTTAACAAATAAAGAAATAGAATTTTAATTCGTAAAAAAAAAAATTTTCAGTTGCAAAATGAAATACAAAAATTAATAAAAAATCGAAAAACAGAATTTTAATTCGTAAAAAATCACCAAAATATATTTAACAAATAAAAAAACAGAATTTTAATTCGTAAAAAAATTTTTTAGTTGAAAAATGAAATACAAAAATTAATAAAAAATCTCAAAAAATATTTAACAAATAAAAAACAGAATTTTAATTCGAAAATAATAAAATAAAACTTACGAAAAATATCCATCATCTACCAAATACTCCTCTAAAAATAATATTAGCTCAAAATCGTCACTAAAAAACAAAAAACATGCCACAATATCTCGTAGGTTAAAACTTTCGATATACTTACAAATCCATTTTAACTGCACTAAAACTAGATATAGGAAAAAATTGCATTTTATAATGTGCCTTGTTGCGGTAATTGAGAAAAAATCTTAAAACCATATCAGGATGGATCCTGACCGCAATCATTGAAAATTTCCAAGTTTAAAATAAAAGAAAAAATTTTAAAACCGTATTAGGATGGATCCTGGCCGCAATCATAGAAAATTTCCAAGTTTAAAAATAAAATTGATAATTTCTACTTGAATAATTTATACCTAGTTATTTTATAATTTAAAAATATAAAAACAAAATTTTGCTTGTTGAAGATATTTGTTTCATTAAATATTTTTTACTTTTTCAATTTTCCAAAATCCCTGTACTTTTGACCACCCTATATGCCCATTGTTTTTATGCTACCAAGTAGAACTAAAAAATGAGGGGGTTATCCCACCCAACTTTCCGAACACTCCTAGTAAAGTAATTGTTTAATCGATTATTTTAGTTTTTCTGTATCAAAACACTAATAAAATTAGTTTAAAAAAATAAAAAATAAAAAATTTTTAGTCAAATTTTGTTTTATTTTAAAAACTTTTTAATGATTAAATTTCCGTTTTTGTGAATATCTTCAAAACTAATACAAATATCAAAAAACAGAAAACATCCTAAAATAAATGGCATCTAGAATTTTTTCATAAAATTCAAGTTGCGCTCAAAAAAATCGCAACAATTAAGAAGGATTTCGTTTTTCGTGAATAACACAAAAACTAATGCAAATATTACAAATTTAAAAACATTCTTAAAGAATAGAAAATATTCTAAAATAAATAGCATCTAGAAATTTTTTCAAAAAATTCAAGTGGCGCTCAAAAAAATCGCAACAATTTAAGGATTTCGTTTTTCATGAATATTTTAAAAATTAATGCAAATATGGCTTAAAGAATAGAAAATATCCTAAAATAAATTACATCTAGAAACTTGAAAAAATTCAAGTAGCGCTCAAGAAAATTGCAAAACAATTTGGTAAATAGTATATTATGTATTTTTTAAAAATCGTAAAAAACCGATAAAAATCATAAAAAATCGTACGAAATTGTAAAAAATCATCAAATGAATTCGCAATGTTTTTCTATTTTTTAGGATGTTTAAAAAAAAAAATTGAAACATTTAGGAAAAATCTTGAATAAAGAATAAAAATTTGTGAATAACCGTAAAATATCGTAATTTAATAAAAATAAAAATTATTTAAAAATTAAACTAAAAACTAGCGGCGAAACTATGCGGAATTCGAAAAAAAAGTAAAGACAAAATTTGTATGCTCTACAATTTTGAATCACTGTAATTTTTCATAAAAATCCATAATTTTGGTTCAAAATCTAAAAAAGGCGCAAAAGTCTATATATGTATTTCTTTAACGCCTCCTAGCGGAAAAACTATTAGGAATTCGAAATAACAGTAAGGAAAAAATATGTGGAAAATTTTATCTTCTACAACTTTGATATCTTGTAATTTTTCATAAAAATGCATAATTTTGACAATTTAAAAAAAATGAAATAAAGTAACTTTTTGATAAATCTGGCAACAATGGCAAAAATTTTCGAAAAGTTTAATCATCCGAAATTAAACTATAATGTATAAAAAATATATGTGTAAAACTTTATTGTCATCTTGTTCAGTAATGACGTCATCACATATAGCAACTGTCACTTTCGGTTGTCCGATAAACTACAAAATCTATACAGTTTGTCTCCTTATTACCCTAAATATGTATATAAAATTTCATTTAAATCTGTTCAGCCGTTTAGACGCTATCGTGTTCACACAGACAGACATCATGCTAAAAATGGTATAAATGGATGACCTCAAAACGTAAAGATCCGTTAAAACTCGAAAGACCTTTTTCAGAGCACAGCTAAACTAAGAATAATTGCTTGCCACCTATTTACACTAAAGTACATGAAGCGAGAACTAGCCGGAGTGCCAGTTATAAGTGATTACATCATTATCAAACAAGATGGCAATAAAGTTTTTCACATATATTTTGTATACATTATGGTTTAATTTAACGTGATTAAAACGTTTTAAACTCTTACCGTTGTTGCTAGATACACCACAAAGTTTGTTTTTGATATTTTTTTAAAATTACAGATTATCAAAGTTGTAGAACATAAAATTTTCTTCACATTTTATCGTAACTTTTTTTTTTTAATTCCACGTAGTTTCACCGTGAAAAATATATACTTTTGTGCTTATTTTTTAGAGAAAATTGAATATATTATTGTAAATAGAAGAATTATTTCTTATATTCTCTATGGTAACAACTACATCTTCAGTCTCTCTTTAGGCTTCAAAGATGAAGGTTGTGCTAGTAGCAGTACTCTTGTTTACGGCCGCTAGAGGGCATGTCGAAACAGAGGAAGATGTTAAAAAGTTTTTAGAAAAGTATAATTATATACAAAACAATTCACAAACGGATTTTCCTTCGGCCCTGATCAGTTTTCAAGAAAGGTACAATTTACCTGTAGACGGGATGTTAAATAAGGAGACTCTTCAACTAATAAATAGACCGCGGTGTGTGGTTGGAGAAAATTCTTACCGAGTGCGTACAAAATGGACAAAAATGACTTTAAATTGGTATTTTCCACAACCTACCCCTGAAACGATTAATCTAGTTACAAAAGCTTTTGGGCTATGGGAAGAAAATTCCAAATTTAAATTTAAACAAGTAAAAAATCCGACACGTGATAAACCAGATATAACAATTACCCTTGTCGGCAAATTTCATCGTTTTCGCTATAACTGTCAAGGAAATTTCGCTTGCAACTTTACTTTTGATGGACCTGGAGGAGTTCTCGCCCACGCATTTCATCCAAGCGGGGATTCATGTATCGAAATTCATATGGACAACAATGAAAATTGGGATTTAGGTATAAACACCACGGACGATGGACGTATTAATTTTTATGCTGTTCTTGTGCACGAAATAGGGCACGCCTTAGGCTTAGAACATAGCGACAACTCCAATGCACTTATGTTTGCTTGGTATGATCCGTCAAATATTAAGTTAACCGAAGATGATAAAATGGGGCTAGAAGCACTATATGGGCCTATAAATCGATATGCGACTATACCGAAATTTCTACCCACTGAACTACCAAAAACTACTCCTAATACAAAATCTACCCAGCCTAATTTTATGCCAAAAACTACCCCTAAAATAAAATCTACCCAGCCTACTTTTATGCCAAAAACTACCCCTAAAATAAGAACTACCCTGCCTACTTTTATTCCAAAAACTACCCCTAAAATAAAATCTACGACGCCCCCCGCAATTACAACGCAGAAAACCACTATGAAATATAACGAAAAAATAAAAAATTTATGTGAGATTGAATATCCTGATCTAATTTTTATTGCAAGCGCTCCCGACTTCACCAATTACCGGATGTACATAGTAAGAGATCAGCTCGTCTGGATATATGATTTGAAATCTCATAAAGTTCCGTCATTTTCGGAGCAAATAAGTTACTATGTGCCAAAAGAATTTACAAACGTGTCAAATTTACACATCTTTCAAAATTATATAGGCGACATAATCGTTACCAACAATAATAAGTTATATTCTGTTGCATTTCCAAGAATACAAATTGAACGAGATATTTTAATTTCTCAACCCGACAATACCCAAATAAACACGATTTTCCAAACTAATTCTGGAAAATCGTATATGTTCTATAATGGAGATTCATTTATTGAATTTAATTTCGATGGTAGTGAAATTATAAATCGAGGTAAAATTGCCTCATCGTTCCCTGGGCTACCTGGTACTATTACATCCGCTTTCAAATATATTGATGGGCATATTTATTTTTTGAGCAAAAATATATATTACAAATACAACGAATTTACCAGATCAGTAGTGGAAATAGGCGACTTTAACTGGAATCTACTTCAGATCCCCTGCCCAGGCCAAGGATTAATTAAACAATTAAAATCGTTGTTATTTAAAATTTCATCATTTTATACATAACTTTTGAAATAAACATACTATAATTAAAAAGACGTGTTTTATTTTTATATACCTTTTTGAAGCCTGAACACGGAAATGAACTTTTTTTATCGAGGTGAAAAAGAATTCAGATTCGTTTAGCACTGAAACTAAACTCCATTTTTCGATTGTTTCATATATAAAACGCAGCAAAGCTTTCTGTTTAAAGAGACGCATTTTGAAATAAATTAGATTAATTTCATTTTTTTTTTTTATTTTATTATCTATTAATTTAAATAATGTGTAATAATTAAAAAAAAATGTATGATAAGAAACACAATGAATAACCCACAAACCGATGTTATCCCGGAACTGTATATCAAGCAAGAGTTTTTCAGATTTACCGCAATCTATACTTGTAGGAAATCTCTTATCTTATGGGTAGCCAGTTTCCTTCGCATTAGCAAAAATTCCGTAATTTGGGAATACCGGCCGAAACCTCACATAGTTTATTAGTTGCATTATTAGATTAATACAACACAACCTCGCAGTATATAAACACCATTCGGAGAGTATTTCAAACAGTTTACAGTTTACTCCAGTTTAGTGTCTACATCGCCCAATAAGTTGTAAGTAGATATTTTTGATTTATTATAAATGCTTAAATATAATAACGGGAAATTTTTAAAAATAATATTCAGTAAAGTTTATGATATTTGGTATTTTTTGCCTAACCATCATTTATTCTACAATTATAAAATACAAAAGAACCACCAGCATATTCGAGCCCAGATTTTACCTAATCTCGTTTAATCAGCGTGCTTGAGGAAACTAATAAAATTATAAGTATTTATCACTGTCCGTTTGAAAATTTTAGAATCGCGACATTTTAAAAATTTCAATTTAAAACAACTGGCAAAAATTCATTTAGTATAACATCATGTCATTAAGCTAGGTTTAACGTTAGAATTAATTGTTTGTGGACATGTTCTTTGGAAATAAAATGGGAAGAATTAGTGTTTCTAGTACGAAATTTTTTATTTAATTAGTAATGAAATAAAATAAACTAGTTACTAAGAGTTTATTTAGTGTATACCCTACTTAGGTGATAATATCCCTAAGGCAGTTGTCAGTTGAAGCAAGCGTTGATTGGACATTCTTATACTCGTGCCTGAAAATGAACTATTTTGATTGGTTTTATTTTGATGTCAAAAATTTCCAGTAGTAATATCCCACGAAATAATTTTATTAGTTTTCGAAAGCACGTTGCTTGGTAACATTCCGACGCTGTAGTACAATGAAATGAAACTTATAAAAAAAAATGCCAGGCTAAATCTAAGCTCGAATTGATTAGATCCCTTAGGCGGTCAAGTAGCATATTGTTCAATTATGTTCGTTTTTACCGTTTAGAATTTTGATCCGAAAAAATACGTTCGAAACGTCACATTTTGCCACGTTTTCAACGTTTTTAACGTTTAGAATTCAAAAAATACGTTCGAAACGACACATTTTACCACGTTTTTAACGTTTTGGATTCGAAAAAATACGTTCGAAACGTCACATTTTACCACGTTCAGAATTTTGATTCGAAAAAATACATTGCTATATTTCATCGATATTGTTGTGCTATTTTTACTTGTTTCTCTCAAATACATGTATCTTTTTAATAATTAGAGTCTGCATAGGAACATAGGTGATTAGATCCCTTAAGCGGTCAACTAGTATATTTGAACCATCTTGTTCAAAAATGTTTGTTTTTATTTTACTACGATTTTAACACTTAGAATTTTGATTTGAAACAATACGTTCGAGACGTCACATTTTACTACGTTTTCGCTATTTTTAACGTTTAGAATTCAAAAAATACGTACGAAACGTTACATTTTACTACGTTTTAAACGTTTAGAATTTTGTTACGAAAAAATACAATGCTATATTTCATCGATATTATTGTGCTATTGTTACTTGTTTCTCTCAAATACATGTATCTTTTAAATGATTAGAGTCTGTATAGGGTCATGTGACATCTTATTAACGACTAGTTCCCTTCAATTATTTGTACATCTGACAGACCAGACGGATCTGACAGAGCAGAAGACTTGAGCCAACGTTCTTCTGTCCCTTCTGCCCTCTCAGAATCCTCTGGTAATTCATTAATTGTTTCCATCTAGAAGTCCGCGGTTACTGAAGATGTTTCTTTCTTTTCTATCAGCTGTCGTTCTTTTCAGATAATTTATACAGCTAAGTATCTGTTCTGTTACCATCCTGTAAATATTTTAGTGCATATACTCCTCAACGCTGCGGCGTATCTATCGTACCTAAGCATTATGAATACGGAAGAGAAACTGAGGATGGGGTTTTGAAATTCCTAGAATCATTATTTCTCATGGCATATATGGTTTTCATATTGTTAAGTTAACGCTAAGATAGGTTTTATAAAAACTCTTGTATAATAGTTAAACATATATTTTCTTATTATTTCTTAAGTATTTTAGCTACATCATCATGAATATTTTTTCGTATTTTAAGTAAATGTTTTGGAGCCTCATCAAAGTACACGGCTGTGGACTTGGTTTTCTTAAAGGTACGATAAATTTCAATCATTTTGGCATCTGCAGTTGTATTACGCATAAACATTCCTTTCTTCAAAGTAAATTCCAATTCATGAGGTAAATAGTGTTTGGTAATTGCATCAGTAGGATCGTATACAATGTTACTATGTTCATTCCAAAAATGTGGCGTAATTGTTACCCCGTTCGGGTAAAACTTTGTTCCTACACATACCTTTGTCGTTATTCCATATATCTTGGATATTTCGTGGAAAATGAAACTTGCTGGTAGACATACTCCGCAATAATTGTTTTTAATAAATTCTTGTTCGATACAGGTTTTAATTAATTTAAGTTGAATGTCCTCACGCGCAGACATATTGATACTTGTTTACTAATAAGCCTGCTCAGTATAAATGACATATGAATTTTGAATCACCAACATTAATACCAGATTTTGTGATAGTGGGGGGTAAAACTAATTGAAAAGTTTTGAACATCATAAGTAATGTTCAACATTTTGATATCTTGGTATATCGCCGAACTCACGATTTGTGTTAGTAGGTACTTTATGCCACTTACTGTCAGTAGATAGAACGTTCTTTAACTTTAATGGTTCTATAACTAATGACAATGACGTTTAGATTGTGACAATTGAATAAGAAATCAACTTGTAAAGTTTTATTCTAAACGTCATTGCCTTTAGTTACTGAATCTTTAAAGTTAAAGGACGTTCTATCTACTGACAGTAAGTGACATAAAGTAACATTTTTAAGATTAGTAGACAGTGATAAAAGTCCTATTTTAAACAAGTTAAAAATATGTTAGCAGCTACCAAAATATTTAGTAACATCTTGTATTACAAAAATTCTACTAACTAATCTTTTCCTACTACGTCCGGTATTAGATCCCAATCATTAAAGGGGTAATAAATTAAAACGCAAATGTGTAATTTTCAGAATATCCTACGAAAAAATGGCCGATCAATATTATGACCAATATGATTCCGAGGAGGATGATTTTGATTTGTGAGTTATCTGTTTATTACATTAGTAGTTACAACTTTAGTTGTATGTATTTATTGTAGATACAGGAGTGAAGTATGCGAGTTTTGCCCCCCAGGATCCGATTTATGCACTTGTCCCTGGGGGACCTATGATGAAATATTAGAAATAAGAGAGCGGGAACAGGCTGCACGTTCTCAGGAGGAAGAACCGCAGGGTCGGGAAGAACCGCAGGCTCGGGAAGAACCGCAGGCTCGGGAAGAACCGCAGGCTCGGGAAGAACCGCAGGCTCGGAAAGAACCGCTCGGGAAGAACCGCTCGGAAGAACCGCATTCTGAGGGGAACAAAAAATAAATTCTTAATATAATATAACTGGTGTTTTCATTTATTACCCCTAAAAATTTGTTAAGCGCAGTAGGAATCGTCCACGATCTGTTCATAACGTATTGTTTCAGGATGTTTAGTTTCGAAATTCCTAAAAAAGATAAACTTATCTTAAAAATAATAACCTACTAAAAATATTCTAATTAATTAATAATAATAATAATATTCCTTATACACTTTTTAATTTTCCACATTTTATTACAGATATTGTAATTAAATGAAAATGAATGCCAATAAACGGTTCGCAATGCAACCCCCAACACACCGAAGAATAGAAGCAATTCCAGTTGAAGCAACTCGCTGGTGCAATTCTTGCAAAAAAATGTTTTGTTTTTGTAATAAATCAATAATAAACCATTATTATTATTATGTTTTGGTATTATCACCGTCTCCAGCACCGACACCGTTGTCGCCGATAGATCTTAAATGCTACGAAAATATACCAGATAGTTAAATAAAATATATCTTAGTTAACTGTTAATCTGATTTTTTTTTTCAATAAACGTAAAAGTAAAAACCATTAACTCCATTAAATTTTACGCATTTTATTTTAGACGGGCAAAGAGTAAAGACCATTATTAATACTTTATTTTTATTACAGATGTCTTTATTCGCCGATTTGATAAAATATATTGCAGGGCTTCTGGGGTTGTTAACACCTAACTACGTTGAAGCGGTGGCAAGAGAAGGACTGTATGAATGCGAAAAGGCAATGAAAAGAATTAGGAACGCTATGCGGTATGCTAAGACGGTTGGTGAGAAGCAACACTTAGAGGCTTGTCTTAGGAATATTAGGAGTTTAAGGTCACAATTCAAAGCTGCGCAAAAGAAGGGGGCAGGACTAGAATCTCGAAAGGAGACTGCGAGAGATCGTATTCATTGGGAAGACTCCGAGTCAGCTTTTAAGTCACGTATCCATACTGGCGTTATCTCCAACCTCAAGCACAAAGATCCTGCTAATTTTCTAAAGGACGCTAAGGCTCTCTTCAAGATAAGGATCTATAACGCTTTAAAGACGGATGCTGCAGTCAAGGTGAATGGTGTTTTTTGCGGAGAGTTTGAGATAGTAAAGGGCGACAGGGTACTTACCGAGTACAAGTACTTTACCACATCAAACTCTGCCATTTACCGCTATACTAACCTTGACGCTTGGTTTGACGATAAAATTGATGCTCCCATAACAAAAGAGCTCGAAGAATTCCGGGAAAGAGACTCAGGCTGGAGTTTAAAGAAGGTGATAAACTTGGGAATCAACATCAATAAATATACGCCCCAGCTTGGGTCATCGTATATTAATTTGCCATCTCAAATACAGAAAAAGAATGCTTGTATTAATGTCAAGAATGACGATCAAGCATGCTTTGCGTGGGCAGTCACCTCTGCTCTCAATCCTGTTGTACATGACACTGACAGAATTTCATCATACCCCCACTATTCCTCAATTCTGAAATTAAAAGGCATTCAATTTCCGATGACGTTGAAGCAGATCCCAAACTTTGAGAAGCAAAATGACATCTCCATCAACGTTTATGTTCTTGAAAAGAAGTCTTCAGCATACCTAACTTTACCTACTTACCTTACAAAGGACAAGAAAGACCGCCACATTAATTTATTAATGATTCAAGACAAATATTATGAGGAGGGCGAAGAGGGTGATGCTCCATTAAATTACCACTTTGTGTGGATCAAGAGCATGTCCCGGCTTCTGTCGAAGCAGCTAAGTAAAGAAACACATAAAAAATTCTTTTGTGATCGTTGTCTTCATTACTTTCGTTCTGGAGATAAGCTGAATAAACATTCGGAGGATTGCCAGAAAATAAACGAAACAGCTATTAGAATGCCCGAAGAAGGAAAGAACATCCTTAAGTTCAAGAACAACAAAAACAAGGAGAAGGCCCCGTTCATTGTTTACGCCGATCTCGAAAGCGTCTTAAAGCCAACTAACGACCCCAAGAAACCGCAACATCACGTTCCTGCTGCAGCCGGTTTCTTTATGAAATGTTCCTACGACGATACTCTTTCGTTTTATCGTTCATATAGAGGTGAGGATTGTATGCAGTGGTTTACTGATGAGATGGCCCAGCTGGCTGAGGATATGGCGACCGTATTTTGGTGTCCTTATGATATCCACATGACTTGCGAGGAAGAATTGGAATTTCAAAAAGCTACACACTGCCATATATGTACTGGGGCGTTTAAATCTGGTGATAAAAAAGTGAGAGACCACAATCACTTGATTCCCGAAAATAATTATAGAGGAGCTGCTCACGAATCCTGCAATATCAACTATAAGGACAGTCACGTGGTTCCTGTTGTTTTCCACAATTTGAGTGGCTATGATGCACATTTTCTAATTACAGACATTGCTACACGGATGAAGGGAACTATCGATTTACTACCAATTACAAAGGAAAAGTATATAAGTTTTACGAAGCATGTGAAAGAGACACCTATTCAGTTCCGATTTATTGATAGCTTCCGTTTCATGAGCTCGTCATTAGATAAATTGGCATCATACATGGAAAAATATCCTAATTTAAAATCCCAATTTTCCCAGCTACCAGAAGAACATTTTAAGTTATTAACGAAGAAGGGTGTAATGCCCTATGATTACTTTGATTCCTTTGATCGTTTTAATGAAGCCTGCCTGCCTCCTATAGCTGCATTTTACAATAAACTTGAAAATAAGCCCTGCCCTCGCCGTCTCTATCATCGTGCTCAACAAGTATGGAGCACATTCCGCTGCCAGAATCTAGGTGAATACGTGGATTTGTATATGAAGACTGATATTATGCTGCTGGTTGATGTATTTGAACAATTCCGTTCCAGCTGTCTTAAAACATATGACCTGGACCCCGCCCACTACTTTACATTGCCTGGTTTCACATGGGACGCTATGTTGAAATTTACTAAGCAGGAATTGGAGCTTTTGACTGATCCCGACATGTTCCTTTTCGTTGAACGGGGCATACGAGGAGGACTTAGTCAGGTTTGCTCGAAAAGACGAGCTAAAGCCAACAATAGATATATTAACAACTATGACCCCTCAAAACCAAAGACTTTTCTCATGTATTTCGATGTGAATAATCAGTACGGGTGGGCGATGTCCCAGTATCTACCATATGGAGGCTTCGAGTGGTGTGATACAAACACCGATGTTACCACGGTTCCTGATGACGCTGATGAAGGATACATTTTAGAGGTCGATTTGAAATATCCACGCCATCTCCACGACGCCCACAAAGACATTCCCTTCTGCCCGGAGCACATTAATCCGAAGACGGGCGAGCCTCCGAAAAATGCTAGAGAATTAACCAAGTTGATGGCTACGCTTAACGACAAACAAAAGTATGTAATCCACTATAGAGCCCTCAAACAAGTCATAGCACATGGATTAGTGTTGACTAAAATCCACCGTGTTCTTAAATTTAAACAGGCGCCATGGTTAAAGAGCTACATTGATCTCAACACTGAGCTTAGGAAGAAGGCAAAGAATGAGTTTGAGAAGAATTTGTTCAAGTTGATGAACAATGCTGTATTTGGTAAGTTTTGTGTTTAAATTGTATAATAAAGTACTGATAAATTTGTTTTTGTAGGAAAAACGATGGAGAATATAAGAAAAAGGGTCAGCATTCGTCTTTTGACTGAGTGGGCTGGACGGTACGGAGCAGAGGCGTACATCGCTAAACCAGAGTTTAAGAATTGCACAATTTTTAACGAGAACTTGGTTGCAGTGGAGCTGAGAAAATTGCAGATTTTCCTCAATAAACCCATCTACGTTGGGCAAGCTATCCTTGACTTGGCAAAAACAACTATTTACGAATTTCATTATGGATATATGGCTACCACTTTTCCTAATTGTTGTGCAACGTATACTGACACAGACAGTCTAATTTACGAAATTGTTGATGATGATCCATACGCGGTCATAAAACGCGATTGCTGTACATATTTTGATACGTCCGATTATCCTCCAGCCAACGTGTACAGCATACCCCTGGTTAATAAGAAGGTGCTTGGAATGATGAAGGATGAGAATAACGGGGTGCCGATGACTGACTATGTAGGACTTAGATCTAAATTATATGCAACAAAAGTGTTGACGACCGATGAAGATATTGAAAAGAAGAGGAAAAAGTTGCAAGATGAGGAGTATGACGAGGATGAAATTGAGACTATTTTACGGAACTATGGTGTTTCCAAGAAAGCTAAGGGAGTAAAATCGTCTGTTGTGAAAATTGAAATAAATTTTGACGATTATGTGGAGTGTTTGAATTATCATAAAGAAATATCTGTTGACCAGAGACTAATCCGTTCCGCTAAACATCAAGTTCATTCCATCATTCAACGCAAGATTGCCCTCAACCATAAAGATGATAAGCGCTATTTAATACCTGGAACTGACGAAACTTTACCATGGGGGCACTATTCAATAGAGACTACGCCCAAGCCAATGGATATTTTATAAATATTTTACGTTGTATATATTCTAAATAAATGTTTTATACTTTTTGGATTAACTGCTCTTTCCTCCTTAATCAACGTATTATTACACTAAAGTATTATGTTTGTATCCCGGTCATTTTTATTAATTTTGGATCATTAATAAAGGAGCTTGCTAATGCCCTTTTGGACGCGAAAAATTAAATATTACGGTCCTTTATTCAGATAAATGCCATATATTTGCGAGAAACTTTTATGTTGGTAATAATTGGGCCCCTACTCCTTAGGCCTGCCCATTTATAAATATTTAGGACCGTTACTCCATACTAATCTTACTTTATTTCAACGAGTCACATTTGTAATACAAAGCAATTTTTTTTATTAATTTAGGATCGTTAATAACGGAGATATTACTAGTTAAATGCCATTACATATATCGCAATAGCGGGAAAGTAAATATTTATCCTTTACCACGATATTTTGCCGTACGGGGTAGTTGGGGGGGGGGTAGTTGGGATTTTTTGCATAATTTTTCCTTAAACTACACGTAAAGACCTATTCAACTATATGACACATGATATATTTTTACGTAAACACGGGGTAGGTTGGGGGTTGAGCAGGGGTAGTTGGAATTTTTTTCATATTTTTCGCTTACTCTACACGTAAAGACCTATTCAACGATGTGTCACATGATATATTGTATCAATTTTACGTAAACACGGGGTAGTTGGGGGGTTGAACGGGGTAGTTGAGATTTTTTTCGTTATTTTTCCCTAACTCCTCCTGGCATTAGCTATCCAATAACGTAGCGCATGCGCACATTGCATTTTACCCCCCACCACTTTTAGAGCCAATTTCGCTATTTTTAACCTTAGCGATTTCTTATGGGATTTAACATGGGGAATGCGGAGGAAACGGTGTTGCCCATTTACTTGTTTTCATTTATTTTCATTTATTTTCATTTATTTTCATTTATTTTCATTTATTTTCATTTATTTTGTTTTATTTTCATTTATTTTCATATATTTTCATTTATTTTCAGTTATTTTCATTTATTTTCATTTATTTTCATTTATTTTCATTTATTTTCATCTATTTTCATTTATTTTCATTTATTTTCATTTATTTTTATTTATTTTCATTTATTTTCATTTATTTTCATTTATTTTCATTTATTTCCATTTATTTTCATTTATTTTCATTTATTTTCATTTATTTTCATTTATTTTCATTTATTTTCATGTATTATCATTTATTTTCATGTATTATCATTTATTTTCATTTATATTCATTTATTTTTATCTATTTTCATGTATTTTCATTTACTTTCATATTTTTACGCGTATTTTCATTTGTTTTCATTTATTTTCATTTATTTTCATGTATTAACTTTTATTTTCATGTATTATTATTTATTTTCATTTATATTCATTTATTTTCATCTGTTTTCATGTATTTTCATTTACTTTCATATTTTTACGTGTATTTTCATTTATTTTCATTTATTTTCATGTATTAACTTTTATTTTCATGTATTATCATTTATTTTCATTTATTTTCATTTATTTTCATTTATTTTCATTTATTTTTATTTATTTTCATTTATTTTCATTTATTTTCATTTATTTTCATTTATTTTCATTTATTTTCATTTATTTTCATTTATTTTCATTGATTTTCATTTATTTTCATTTATTTTCATTTATTTTCATTTATTTTCTTTTATTTTCATTTATTTTCATTTATTTTCATTTATTTTCATTTATTTTCATTTATTTTCACTTATTTTCATTTATTTTTATTTATTTTCATGTATTATCATTTATTTTCATGTCTTATCATTTATTTTCATTTATATTTATTTATTTTCATCTATTTTCATATATTTTTATTTACTTTCATATTTTTACGTGTATTTTCATTTATTTTCATTTATTTTCATTTATTTTCATTTATTTTCATTTATTTTCATTTATTTTCATTTATTTTCATTTATTATCATTTATTTTCATTTATTTTCATTTATTTTCATTTATTTTCATTTATTTTCATTTATTTTCATTTATTTTCATTTATTTTCACTTATTTTCATTTATTTTCATTTATTTTCATGTATTATCATTTATTTTCATGTCTTATCATTTATTTTTATTTATATTTATTTATTTTCATCTATTTTCTTTTATTTTCATTTATTTTCATTTATTTTCATTTATTTTCATTTATTTTCATTTATTTTCATTTATTTTCATTTATTTTCATTTATTTTCATTTATTTTCATTTATTTTCATTTATTTTCATTTATTTTCATTTATTTTCATTTATTTTCATTTATTTTCATCTATTTTCATTTATTTTCATTTATTTTCATTTATTTTCATTTATTTTCATTTATTTTCATTTATTTTCATTTATTTTCATTTATTTTCATTTATTTTCATTTATTTTCATTTATTTTCATTTATTTTCATTTATTTTCATTTATTTTCATTTATTTTCATTTATTTTCATTTATTTTCATTTATTTTCATGTATTATCATGTATGTTCATGTCTTATCATTTATTTTTATTTATATTTATTTATTTTCATCTATTTTCATATATTTTTATTTACTTTCATATTTTTACGTGTATTTTCATTTGTTTTCATTTATTTTCATTTATTTTCATTTATTTTCATTTATTTTCATTTATTTTGTTTTATTTTCATTTATTTTCATTTATTTTCATTTATTTTCATTTATTTTCATTTATTTTCATTTATTTTCATTTATTTTCATTTATTTTCATTTATTTTCATTTATTTTCATTTATTTTCATCTATTTTCATTTATTTTCATTTATTTTCATTTATTTTCATTTATTTTCATTTATTTTCATTTATTTTCATTTATTTTCATTTATTTTCATTGATTTTCATTTATTTTCATTTATTTTCATTTATTTTCATTTATTTTCATGTATTATCATTTATTTTCATGTATTATCATTTATTTTCATTTATATTCATTTATTTTTATCTATTTTCATGTATTTTCATTTACTTTCATATTTTTACGCGTATTTTCATTTGTTTTCATTTATTTTCATTTATTTTCATGTATTAACTTTTATTTTCATGTATTATTATTTATTTTCATTTATATTCATTTATTTAAATCTGTTTTCATGTATTTTCATTTACTTTCATATTTTTACGTGTATTTTCATTTATTTTCATTTACTTTCATGTATTAACTTTTATTTTCATGTATTATCATTTATTTTCATTTATTTTCATTTATTTTCATTTATTTTCATTTATTTTCATGTATTATCATTTATTTTCATGTCTTATCATTTATTTTCATTTTTATTTATTTATTTTCATCTATTTTCATATATTTTTATTTACTTTCATATTTTTACGTGTATTTTCATTTTTTTTCATTTATTTTCATTTGTTTTCATTTATTTTCATTTATTTTCATTTATTTTCATTTATTTTCATTTATTTTCATTTATTTTCATTTATTTTCATTTATTTTCATTTATTTTCTTTTATTTTCATTTATTTTCATTTATTTTCATTTATTTTCATTTATTTTCATTTATTTTCATTTATTTTCATGTATTATCATTTATTTTCATGTCTTATCATTTATTTTCATTTATATTTATTTATTTTCATCTATTTTCATATATTTTTATTTACTTTCATATTTTTACGTGTATTTTCATTTATTTTCATTTGTTTTCATTTATTTTCTTTTATTTTCATTTATTTTCATTTATTTTCATTTATTTTCATTTATTTTCATTTATTTTCATTTATTTTCATTTATTTTCATTTATTTTCATGTATTATCATTTATTTTCATGTCTTATCATTTATTTTCATTTATATTTATTTATTTTCATCTATTTTCATATATTTTTATTTACTTTCATATTTTTACGTGTATTTTCATTTGTTTTCATTTATTTTCATTTGTTTTCATTTATTTTCATTTATTTTCATGTATTATCATTTATTTTCATTTTTATTTATTTATTTTCATCTATTTTCATATATTTTTATTTACTTTCATATTTTTACGTGTATTTTCATTCGTTTTCATTTATTTTCATTTGTTTTCATTTATTTTCATTTATTTTCATTTATTTTCATTTATTTTCATTTATTTTCTTTTATTTTCATTTATTTTCATTTATTTTCATTTATTTTCATTTATTTTCATTTATTTTCATTTATTTTCATTTATTTTCATTTATTTTCATTTATTTTCATTTATTTTCATGTATTATCATTTATTTTCATGTCTTATCATTTATTTTCATTTATATTTATTTATTTTCATCTATTTTCATATATTTTTATTTACTTTCATATTTTTACGTGTATTTTCATTTGTTTTCATTTATTTTCATTTGTTTTCATTTATTTTCATTTATTTTCATTTATTTTCATTTATTTTGTTTTATTTTCATTTATTTTCATTTATTTTCATTTATTTTCATTTATTTTCATTTATTTTCATTTATTTTCATTTATTTTCATTTATTTTCATTTATTTTCATTTATTTTCATCTATTTTCATTTATTTTCATTTATTTTCATTTATTTTCATTTATTTTCATTTATTTTCATTTATTTTCATTTATTTTCATTTATTTTCATTTATTTTCATTTATTTTCATTTATTTTCATTGATTTTCATTTATTTTCATTTATTTTCATTTATTTTCATGTATTATCATTTATTTTCATGTATTATCATTTATTTTCATTTATATTCATTTATTTTTATCTATTTTCATGTATTTTCATTTACTTTCATATTTTTACGCGTATTTTCATTTGTTTTCATTTATTTTCATTTATTTTCATGTATTAACTTTTATTTTCATGTATTATTATTTATTTTCATTTATATTCATTTATTTAAATCTGTTTTCATGTATTTTCATTTACTTTCATATTTTTACGTGTATTTTCATTTATTTTCATTTACTTTCATGTATTAACTTTTATTTTCATGTATTATCATTTATTTTCATTTATTTTCATTTATTTTCATTTATTTTCATTTATTTTCATGTATTATCATTTATTTTCATGTCTTATCATTTATTTTCATTTTTATTTATTTATTTTCATCTATTTTCATATATTTTTATTTACTTTCATATTTTTACGTGTATTTTCATTTTTTTTCATTTATTTTCATTTGTTTTCATTTATTTTCATTTATTTTCATTTATTTTCATTTATTTTCATTTATTTTCATTTATTTTCATTTATTTTCATTTATTTTCATTTATTTTCATTTATTTTCTTTTATTTTCATTTATTTTCATTTATTTTCATTTATTTTCATTTATTTTCATTTATTTTCATTTATTTTCATGTATTATCATTTATTTTCATGTCTTATCATTTATTTTCATTTATATTTATTTATTTTCATCTATTTTCATATATTTTTATTTACTTTCATATTTTTACGTGTATTTTCATTTATTTTCATTTGTTTTCATTTATTTTCATTTATTTTCATTTATTTTCATTTATTTTCATTTATTTTCATTTATTTTCATTTATTTTCATTTATTTTCATTTATTTTCATTTATTTTCATTTATTTTCATTTATTTTCATGTATTATCATTTATTTTCATGTCTTATCATTTATTTTCATTTATATTTATTTATTTTCATCTATTTTCATATATTTTTATTTACTTTCATATTTTTACGTGTATTTTCATTTGTTTTCATTTATTTTCATTTGTTTTCATTTATTTTCATTTATTTTCATGTATTATCATTTATTTTCATTTTTATTTATTTATTTTCATCTATTTTCATATATTTTTATTTACTTTCATATTTTTACGTGTATTTTCATTCGTTTTCATTTATTTTCATTTGTTTTCATTTATTTTCATTTATTTTCATTTATTTTCATTTATTTTCATTTATTTTCTTTTATTTTCATTTATTTTCATTTATTTTCATTTATTTTCATTTATTTTCATTTATTTTCATTTATTTTCATTTATTTTCATTTATTTTCATGTATTATCATTTATTTTCATGTCTTATCATTTATTTTCATTTATATTTATTTATTTTCATCTATTTTCATATATTTTTATTTACTTTCATATTTTTACGTGTATTTTCATTTGTTTTCATTTATTTTCATTTGTTTTCATTTATTTTCATTTATTTTCATTTATTTTCATTTATTTTCTTTTATTTTTATTTATTTTCATTTATTTTCATTTATTTTCATTTATTTTCATTTATTTTCATTTATTTTCATTTATTTTCATTTATTTTCATTTATTTTCATTTATTTTCATTTATTTTCACTTAATTTCATTTATTTTCATTTATTTTCATTTATTTTCATTTATTTTCATGTATTATCATTTATTTTCATGTCTTATCATTTATTTTCATTTTAATTTATTTATTTTCATCTATTTTCATATATTTTTATTTACTTTCATATTTTTACGTGTATTTTCATTTGTTTTCATTTATTTTCATTTGTTTTCATTTATTTTCATTTATTTTCATTTATTTTCATTTATTTTCATTTATTTTCATTTATTTTCATTTATTTTCATTTATTTTCTTTTATTTTCATTTATTTTCATTTATTTTCATGTATTATCATTTATTTTCATGTCTTATAATTTATTTTCATTTATATTTATTTATTTTCATCTATTTTCATATATTTTTATTTACTTTCATATTTTTACGTGTATTTTCATTTGTTTTCATTTATTTTCATTTGTTTTCATTTATTTTCATTTATTTTCATGTATTATCATTTATTTTCATGTCTTATCATTTATTTTCATTTTTATTTATTTATTTTCATCTATTTTCATATATTTTTATTTACTTTCATATTTTTACGTGTATTTTCATTTATTTTTATTTATTTTCATTTATTTTCATTTATTTTCATTTATTTTCATTTATTTTCATTTATTTTCATCTATTTTCATTTATTTTCATTTATTTTCATATATTTTCATTTATTTTCATTTATTTTCATTTATTTTCATTTATTTTCATTTATTTTCATTTATTTTCATTTATTTTCATTTATTTTCATTTATTTTCATTTATTTTCATTTATTTTCATTTATTTTCATTTATTTTCATTTATTTTCATTTATTTTCATTTATTTTCATTTATTTTCATTTATTTTCATTTATTTTCATTTATTTTCATTTATTTTCATTTATTTTCATTTATTTTCATTTATTTTCATTTATTTTCATTTATTTTCATTTATTTTCATTTATTTTCATTTATTTTCATTTATTTTCATTTATTTTCATTTATTTTCATTTATTTTCATTTATTTTCATTTATTTTCACTTATTTTCATTTATTTTCATTTATTTTCGTGTATTATCATTTATTTTCATGTCTTATCTATTATTTTTATTTATATTTATTTATTTTCATCTATTTTCTTTTATTTTCATTTATTTTCATTTATTTTCATTTATTTTCATTTATTTTCATTTATTTTCATTTATTTTCATTTATTTTCATTTATTTTCATTTATTTTCATTTATTTTCATTTATTTTTATTTATTTTCATTTATTTTCATTTATTTTTATTTATTTTCATTTATTTTCATCTATTTTCATTTATTTTCATTTATTTTCATTTATTTTCATTTATTTTCATTTATTTTCATTTATTTTCATTTATTTTCATTTATTTTCATTTATTTTCATTTATTTTCATTTATTTTCATTTATTTTCATTTATTTTCATTTATTTTCATTTATTTTCATTTATTTTCATTTATTTTCATTTATTTTCATTTATTTTCATTTATTTTCATTTATTTTCATTTATTTTCATTTATTTTCATTTATTTTCATTTATTTTCATTTATTTTCATTTATTTTCATTTATTTTCATTTATTTTCATTTATTTTCATTTATTTTCATTTATTTTCATTTATTTTCATTTATTTTCATTTATTTTCATTTATTTTCATTTATTTTCATTTATTTTCATTTATTTTCATTTATTTTCATTTATTTTCATTTATTTTCATTTATTTTCATTTATTTTCATTTATTTTCATTTATTTTCATTTATTTTCATTTATTTTCATTTATTTTCATTTATTTTCATTTATTTTCATTTATTTTCATTTATTTTCATTTATTTTCATGTATTATCATGTATGTTCATGTCTTATCATTTATTTTTATTTATATTTATTTATTTTCATCTATTTTCATATATTTTTATTTACTTTCATATTTTTACGTGTATTTTCATTTGTTTTCATTTATTTTCATTTATTTTCATTTATTTTCATTTATTTTCATTTATTTTCATTTATTTTCATTTATTTTCATTTATTTTCATTTATTTTCATTTATTTTGTTTTATTTTCATTTATTTTCATTTATTTTCATTTATTTTCATTTATTTTCATTTATTTATATTTATTTTCATTTATTTTCATTTATTTTCATCTATTTTCATTTATTTTCATTTATTTTCATTTATTTTCATTTATTTTCATTTATTTTCATGTATTATCATTTATTTTCATGTATTATTATTTATTTTCATTTATATTCATTTATTTTCATCTGTTTTCATGTATTTTCATTTACTTTCATATTTTTACGTGTATTTTCATTTATTTTCATTTATTTTCATGTATTAACTTTTATTTTCATGTATTATCATTTATTTTCATGTCTTATCATTTATTTTCATTTTTATTTATTTATTTTCATCTATTTTCATATATTTTTATTTACTTTCATATTTTTACGTGTATTTTCATTTGTTTTCATTTATTTTCATTTGTTTTCATTTATTTTCATTTATTTTCATTTATTTTCATTTATTTTCATTTATTTTCATTTATTTTCATTTATTTTCATTTATTTTCTTTTATTTTCATTTATTTTCATTTATTTTCATTTATTTTCATTTATTTTCATTTATTTTCATTTATTTTCATTTATTTTCATTTATTTTCATGTATTATCATTTATTTTCATGTCTTATCATTTATTTTCATTTATATTTATTTATTTTCATCTATTTTCATATATTTTTATTTACTTTCATATTTTTACGTGTATTTTCATTTGTTTTCATTTATTTTCATTTGTTTTCATTTATTTTCTTTTATTTTCATTTATTTTCATTTATTTTCATTTATTTTCATTTATTTTCATTTATTTTCATGTATTATCATTTATTTTCATGTCTTATCATTTATTTTCATTTATATTTATTTATTTTCATCTATTTTCATATATTTTTATTTACTTTCATATTTTTACGTGTATTTTCATTTGTTTTCATTTATTTTCATTTGTTTTCATTTATTTTCATGTATTATCATTTATTTTCATGTCTTATCATTTATTTTCATTTTTATTTATTTATTTTCATCTATTTTCATATATTTTTATTTACTTTCATATTTTTACGTGTATTTTCATTTGTTTTCATTTATTTTCATTTGTTTTCATTTATTTTCATTTATTTTCATTTATTTTCATTTATTTTCATTTATTTTCATTTATTTTCATTTATTTTCATTTATTTTCATTTATTTTCATTTATTTTCATTTATTTTCATTTATTTTCATTTATTTTCATTTATTTTCATTTATTTTCATTTATTTTCATTTATTTTCATTTATTTTCATTTATTTTCATTTATTTTCATTTATTTTCATTTATTTTCATTTATTTTCATTTATTTTCATTTATTTTCATTTATTTTCATTTATTTTCATTTATTTTCATTTATTTTCATTTATTTTCATTTATTTTCATTTATTTTCATTTATTTCATTTATTTTCATTTATTTTCATTTATTTTCATTTATTTTCATTTATTTTCATTTATTTTCATTTATTTTCATTTATTTTCATTTATTTTCATTTATTTTCATTTATTTTCACTTATTTTCATTTATTTTCATTTATTTTCGTGTATTATCATTTATTTTCATGTCTTATCTATTATTTTTATTTATATTTATTTATTTTCATCTATTTTCTTTTATTTTCATTTATTTTCATTTATTTTCATTTATTTTCATTTATTTTCATTTATTTTCATTTATTTTCATTTATTTTCATTTATTTTCATTTATTTTCATTTATTTCATTTATTTTTATTTATTTTCATTTATTTTCATTTATTTTTATTTATTTTCATTTATTTTCATCTATTTTCATTTATTTTCATTTATTTTCATTTATTTTCATTTATTTTCATTTATTTTCATTTATTTTCATTTATTTTCATTTATTTTCATTTATTTTCATTTATTTTCATTTATTTTCATTTATTTTCATTTATTTTCATTTATTTTCATTTATTTTCATTTATTTTCATTTATTTTCATTTATTTTCATTTATTTTCATTTATTTTCATTTATTTTCATTTATTTTCATTTATTTTCATTTATTTTCATTTATTTTCATTTATTTTCATTTATTTTCATTTATTTTCATTTATTTTCATTTATTTTCATTTATTTTCATTTATTTTCATTTATTTTCATTTATTTTCATTTATTTTCATTTATTTTCATTTATTTTCATTTATTTTCATTTATTTTCATTTATTTTCATTTATTTTCATTTATTTTCATTTATTTTCATTTATTTTCATTTATTTTCATTTATTTTCATTTATTTTCATTTATTTTCATTTATTTTCATTTATTTTCATTTATTTTCATTTATTTTCATTTATTTTCATGTATTATCATGTATGTTCATGTCTTATCATTTATTTTTATTTATATTTATTTATTTTCATCTATTTTCATATATTTTTATTTACTTTCATATTTTTACGTGTATTTTCATTTGTTTTCATTTATTTTCATTTATTTTCATTTATTTTCATTTATTTTCATTTATTTTCATTTATTTTCATTTATTTTCATTTATTTTCATTTATTTTCATTTATTTTGTTTTATTTTCATTTATTTTCATTTATTTTCATTTATTTTCATTTATTTTCATTTATTTATATTTATTTTCATTTATTTTCATTTATTTTCATCTATTTTCATTTATTTTCATTTATTTTCATTTATTTTCATTTATTTTCATTTATTTTCATGTATTATCATTTATTTTCATGTATTATTATTTATTTTCATTTATATTCATTTATTTTCATCTGTTTTCATGTATTTTCATTTACTTTCATATTTTTACGTGTATTTTCATTTATTTTCATTTATTTTCATGTATTAACTTTTATTTTCATGTATTATCATTTATTTTCATGTCTTATCATTTATTTTCATTTTTATTTATTTATTTTCATCTATTTTCATATATTTTTATTTACTTTCATATTTTTACGTGTATTTTCATTTGTTTTCATTTATTTTCATTTGTTTTCATTTATTTTCATTTATTTTCATTTATTTTCATTTATTTTCATTTATTTTCATTTATTTTCATTTATTTTCATTTATTTTCTTTTATTTTCATTTATTTTCATTTATTTTCATTTATTTTCATTTATTTTCATTTATTTTCATTTATTTTCATTTATTTTCATTTATTTTCATGTATTATCATTTATTTTCATGTCTTATCATTTATTTTCATTTATATTTATTTATTTTCATCTATTTTCATATATTTTTATTTACTTTCATATTTTTACGTGTATTTTCATTTGTTTTCATTTATTTTCATTTGTTTTCATTTATTTTCTTTTATTTTCATTTATTTTCATTTATTTTCATTTATTTTCATTTATTTTCATTTATTTTCATTTATTTTCATGTATTATCATTTATTTTCATGTCTTATCATTTATTTTCATTTATATTTATTTATTTTCATCTATTTTCATATATTTTTATTTACTTTCATATTTTTACGTGTATTTTCATTTGTTTTCATTTATTTTCATTTGTTTTCATTTATTTTCATGTATTATCATTTATTTTCATGTCTTATCATTTATTTTCATTTTTATTTATTTATTTTCATCTATTTTCATATATTTTTATTTACTTTCATATTTTTACGTGTATTTTCATTTGTTTTCATTTATTTTCATTTGTTTTCATTTATTTTCATTTATTTTCATTTATTTTCATTTATTTTCATTTATTTTCATTTATTTTCTTTTATTTTCATTTATTTTCATTTATTTTCATTTATTTTCATTTATTTTCATTTATTTTCATTTATTTTCAT
>CAUJLB010000180.1:0-14083 GCA_963243735.1 Neocrepidodera transversa
ATTAATAAAAATTAATGAAAATTAATGAAATTAATAAAAATTAATGAAAATTAATGAAAATTAATGAAAATTAATGAAAACTAATGAAAATTAATGAAAATTAATGAAAATTAATGAAAATTAATGAAAATTAATGAAAATTAATGAAAATTAATGAAAATTAATGAAAATTAATGAAAATTAATGAAAATTAATGAAAATTAATGAAAATTAATGAAAATTAATGAAAATTAATGAAAATTAATGAAAATTAATGAAAATTAATGAAAATTAATGAAAATTAATGAAAATTAATGAAAATTAATGAAAATTAATGAAAATTAATGAAAATTAATGAAAATTAATGAAAATTAATGAAAATTAATGAAAATTAATGAAAATTAATAAAATTAATGAAAATTAATGAAAATTAATGAAAATTAATGAAAATTAATGAAAATTAATGAAAATTAATGAAAATTAATGAAAATTAATGAAAATTAATGAAAATTAATGAAAATTAATGAAAATTAATAAATATTAATGAAAATTAATGAAAATTAATGAAAATTAATGAAAATTAATGAAAATTAATAAAAATTAATAAAAATTAATGAAAATTAATGAAAATTTAATGAAAATTAATGAAAATTAATGAAAATTAATGAAAATTAATGAAAATAAATGAAAATAAATGAAAATAAATAAAAATAAATGAAAATAAATGAAAATAAATGAAAATAAATGAAAATAAATGAAAATTATGAAAATTAATGAAAATTAATAAAAATTAATGAAAATTAATGAAAATTAATGAAAGTTAATGATTAATGAAAATTAATGAAAATTAATGAAAATTAATGAAAATTAATGAAAATTAATGAAAATTAATGAAAATTAATGAAAATTAATGAAAATTAATAAATATTAATGAAAATTAATGAAAATTAATGAAAATTAATGAAAATTAATGAAAATTAATGAAAATTAATGAAAATTAATAAATATTAATGAAAATTAATGAAAATTAATGAAAATTAATGAAAATTAATGAAAATTAATGAAAATTAATGAAAATTAATGAAAATTAATGAAAATTAATGAAAATTAATGAAAATTAATGAAAATTAATGAAAATTAATGAAAATTAATGAAAATTAATGAAAATTAATGAAAATTAATGAAAATTAATAAAAATTAATGAAAATTAATGAAAATTAATGAAAATTAATGAAAATTAATGAAAATTAATAAATTGTAACGAAGTTACTTTTTTTTTTTTTTTGGACATCCTGTACTATATTCTTTAAATAATTTTGAATTTATAATTTTGAATTTGTTGGTTAAATTTAATTTTAATAACAAGTTTACACCCCTCTTAATTTATTAACCTGTATACAAATAATTTATTGGACGTCTATGGATTTTTTTTTTAATTTTGTAAACTGATAAGACAAACAGCATAAATCGATTCGCGCATATTTTGATTTAAGTGGGGCTAAGGAAATTAATAAAAAGGCCGGGAGCCGCTAAAATCTGGGCGCTTCTATCTGACTTATTGGCCTTCTCCGGAAAAAAATAAACATATACCGACCGACCGAAGTTTGATTTGTGCTGTGTTGTGCTTTATCAAAGGTAAAAATATTCTTTTCTTTTGTACAAATTTGTTTTTATTATTATAACGTTTGATCAATAATAAATATCATTTGACTGCACTGAATTATTAATTGACATAGGATTTCCTGCGTATTTGTGAAAATAAAATATTTCATACTGTTTTTTTTTTAAACTAATACAGTTTTAAACAAATAAAATCTAATTTCTGACAGAAAGTCCGTTTAGTTCGAAGATTTTGAAGTAACGTCCCTTGTGTCCGCCGTAGTCCGGGGACACAAAAGGCTGTTTATTCAAAACACTTCGGATTAAGAACGGAAAACTGATTTTTGGGGATTAGACTCAGAAGTTCGGGAATTTCGCCCTAGTGATCGCCGTAGCCCGGGGTCATAGGGGGCCTCTTATTCAGAGAGCACTGAGTCAAATCTAGAAAATCAGGAATTTTCTTTTTTTTTCAAATACCGTTTAAACATTTTATTTAATTAATTAAATCTTTTAATCAAGAAGTATAATCACACCGTTTTAAAGTTAATTTAATTAATTTTGATTTATTTATTATTTTAACACCGGCATATTTGCGTTGAAGAAGCAAATACAACAGAAAACCTATGTCATTTTGCCTTATAACGCTTTCCTGAGTAGATATCATTTTCACCGTCACTGCAAATTATTTTCACACGCTTTTTCCTAGAATTTCACGCTATTATGCATTGCTTTTAATTAATTACTGCTTACCGGTATATATTTTTTTTTTAAGAAGTTGATCTGTATTTTTTTTATTGTTGCTTAAAACACCGCGAATTTTAATATAGCTTTCCATAGTTGACAAGAATTAATAGTTATAAAAATAATTACTTGCAATTTTTCATTATCTTAACAAAAGCAACCGGTAAATTCAGGTTTGGCACTGTGAAACAATTAAAGCCCGTTTTACACCGTGCTCCCCTATTCAGTCTACGACAACAGACCCCTGGAATTACTGTAACCTCCATCTGTTGCTACCCTGGTACTCTTGAGGCCGTAGATCGAGAGTCAGTGGAGTAAACCATTCCAAAAATCTGGCGCCCGAGGCAATCTAGTTATATACCGAAACCGAGGGTGTCATAGTGACGATAAGGCTCTTTTGAAGGAAAAGAAAAGGCACATCACAAAATGGCGCCCGAGCAGGGACCGTTGTTTTAAAAAGTACCGCTGTTGAATAATAACCTATGAGCCTGTAAAAGTGTGTATAAGAAGCAGAGACCGTCTACTGACCGCTGTGAAAAAGAAAAATTGATATCGTGAAAGCTGCAAGAAAAGAACCGTAAACAGGTCCAAGAGACCATCGAAAAGAGCACAAGACCGCTAAAAAAAAAAGAAGAGAAATTTAAGGAAAACCGTTTTTGAAAAAAAGCCCAGACCGCTGTTTTTATTTGGAGAATTAGAAAATAGGAAAATGTGTAAAAGAGCACCGATTGTATCTTTTTCATAAAATCACTGCTGGAACCAAATTATCTGTCTAATATTCGAGAAATAAAAAACCGCAAAATCAAAGTGATAAATTTATACCGAAAACACTCTGTATATGTTATATTTAAATTACAGAAAAGATTTTACATGTATTGCAAATCTATTCGATTTAAAGCCGTTTTTCAATTTCTGAACTCCTGCTAAAAGATAAGAAAACCAGTTTTTTTTCATGATAACGACATTCGTTACTTTTATTTAAAATAGCAGATTTTACCGGTGATTTTTAAATAGCTTTATTTCAAATCGAAATAAACAATAAAATTTTACATGTAACTGTAGATAAATATTTTAATATTTACTATACCGATTGTCCCTTGAATATTTTGTTCGCATTTGACAAATAGTGTTTGGAATTAAAAGAAACTTTAACATACGAGTTGAAATTGATTAAGGTTGATATCATACTGTTGATATTTTTGCAAATTCGGAATTTTTGTTTTTGGAATTATCCTTTTTTTTTTTTTTAAATTTTTACATTTCGTGCTACCGTCGCATTGAAAATATTTGTGGTTTTCTTTATTTAAAATTTTTTATTGTTGATTAAGATTTACTGCGAAATTTGTTCCAAAATTTTTAGGGCTAGACCGAGCGTACTTTAAAATTATTTTAGAAAAATTTGTTCCCATCTAAAGTTGATTTTTTTTTTCTGGATTCAAAATTTTCTGTGATTCAGTGCCGTTCATTTTTTTTTTTTTTTTTTTTTTTTTTTTTTTTTTTTTTTTTTTTTTTTTTTTTTTTTTTTTTTTTTTTTTGCATTTTTTTTATAATAAGATTTTAAATATTCTGTAACTACTTGCTTTTGTTTTCAAGTTTCCATACTGAAAATATTTCTTTCTGTTTAACCGGACTTGATTTTTTTTTTAATTTAATTTTTTTTTTTCGTTTAAATAAGTTGTATTTATTATTTTTGCCTTTTTAAAATTTTAATATACTGTTTGGACATTCAAGATTTAGTTTTTTTTGAGATAAACTTTTAATTAATTACGACTGTGTTTTACCGATTGAACTGAACTCTGGCAGACTGAGTTTTTTTCTGATACCGAGTGATTTTCACTGATAATAAATCAATCTGTAGGATTAATATACTGAAGTTAATGTCAAATAGTGAAGATAGTGATACTTCTGGAAAGACCGATATACTAGTAAGCTGGGTTTATAAATTAAAGAAGGAAGGCCTTACAACTGAGTTAATTAACCGACAGCTATCACCGTCTGGAGGCGTTAGGGAAAAACGCAGACGTTTAGTGGAGTTTCTCAAAAACTCCCCTAGAGTACAAAAGAGTACGTCCCCCGTTAAACCGAATTCTGTAACCACACCGAACCGTACCGCTAGTACGAAGGCCAATACTGATAATAGCACGATAATAATGGCAACCTCACAGCCGATAAATGTTCATGATTGGAAAATATCTTTTGGAAATCGTGATGACCCTGTAAGCTTTCTAGAAAGACTAGAAGAAATATGTACTGCTAGGAATGTACAACAGGATCAATTACTTCCGTTATTACCTGAATTACTGACTGGCGAACCAGCGTTGTGGTTCCGCAATAACCGTAGTCGATTGACAAACTGGGACGATTTTGAAAGAGACTTCCGTATATTCTTCTACCCAGTAAATTATGAGATTGATTTAGAGGCTGAAATTGGAAGACGATTACAACGCCGTAATGAGCCTGTGTCTTCATATATTACCGATTTACAAACGTTATTGCGACGTCATGGGAAACTAACGTCCGAACAACAGCTAGCCTGGTTATACCGTAATCTGTTACCCGAATACCGGCAGCAGATCAGGAAAAATGACTTCAAGGATTTTACTTCTTTCTGTCAAGAGGTGAAGGAATTCGAGTTACTTCGAAAAGAACTCCAAAATATTCCAAGCACCAGTGGATGGAAAAGGGGTACAAATCAACGTTTTCCGTCTGCAAATATATCCAGGAACGTACCGAGTATGAATACAACTCCACTTCCGACTGCTGTACCGGTAGCCAGTACTACTTCTCCTCGAACAAGCACTCAAGTTCATCGACCGCCTGTAACCGGAAATTCTGAGACACTTTGTTGGCGTTGTGGTGAAACAGGCCATCTCCGATCACAATGTACAAATCAACCGAAACTGTTCTGTTCCCGCTGTCGTAAGGAAGGAGTCCTTACAAGAGACTGTTCCTGTTCGAATCAGGAAAACTAATCCGAAGCTGTCCCGCAGAGAGGCCGCCGCAGCTTCCCCATCTCTTAGCCTCTCAAGAGCATCCGTCACACGAACCGTCAGATCCACGACCGCAAATTGATGTCCATATCGAAAACTTCAAGTTTAAAGCCTTGTTGGATACCGGAGCTGTCCGATCATATGTTGGAGATCAAATAGTGAAACACTTTTCCCATAGAAAGCGGACTGCAGTCTGTGAGACTTCGAAAGCACGTCTCGCTAACGGAAATTTGGTTTCTATCACCGACACATATGATCTAAAGTTGATGGTAAATGACATCATTATGGAAGAACCTCTGGAATATTTTCCAGGTCTGATCGCTGATTTGGTTTTGGGACTGGATATACTTAAGAAGTATAAATTTTGCATGGAACTAGGAACAGGGAAGATCTTTCAAGACGGCAAACCCGTAAAGTGTCAACCGCCAGCCGCACTGTATACCATAGGAATTCTAGAAGTCGTAAGATCACCGCCAGAAGAGCACGACCCCGGACAGTCTTACGAACTGAATGTAACTGATACCGCTAGACGAAATCCGACTGTTAATACTGCAAAAGAGAATTTGGCTATTACTGATTCCGCTAGGACGATTTGTGAAAAGGTCAAAACTGATAGGATATTTACCGATAACTCCCAGTCAGGCTTGGAAGAAGTCCAAGATGATGTAAAGGGGTCTAGTACAAAATATCCTCTAGTAACTGCCGCTAGGACGATTTGTGAAAAGGTTAAAACTGATAGGATATTTACCGATAACTCCCAGTCAGGCTTGAAAGAAGTCCAAGATGATGTAAAGGGGTCTAGTACAGAATATCCTCTAGTAACCGCCGCTAGGACAACCTTGGAACATTTTGAAATGGCCAAAATTCCTGACCGCTGTGAATTGAATACTTTTATCGGAATTTCACGCTCTGATCTAGAATGTTACGAGGAAGAGGAAGGATTATCTGGTTTAGGATGTCCTGTAGAAACTATCGTGCCGCTGCAAGACCGAAAACTGACCGAAATACAAGAAGAAACTTTGAAAAGTTTCTTAGACAAGGAATTACCTAAGTTTGAGGAAATTCAGGGACCGACAGATCTAGTATATCACGAGATCCGTCTTCTAGACTCCACACCGATTAAGCAAAGATATCGTCCACAAAATCCTAAGATGCAGGAGATCTGCAATGCAGAGGTGGATATGATGTTGAAAGAAGGGGTAATAGAGCCCTCAAACAGTCCGTGGAGTTCACCCGTAGTAATCTTCAAGAAAAAGGATGGAAAGAATCGTTTCTGTATCAACTTTCGAAAAGTCAACGAGGTTACGATGAAGGACGCCTACCCTCTTCCATTTATAAACGCTATTCTGGACAAATTGCGTAGAGCAAAGTACATTTCCAGTTTAGATTTGAAGAGTGGTTACTGGCAAGTTCCGTTATCGCCTGACAGCAAGACTATAACTGCTTTTACCGTACCAGGACGAGGACTTTTCCATTTCACTGTCATGCCGTTTGGTCTACATTCAGCACCAGCCACTTTCCAGCGGCTGGTGGATCGAATTATCGGTCCAGATTTAGATCCGTACGCATTTGCTTATCTGGACGATATTATCGTACTAGGGGACACTTTCGAAGAACACATAGAAAATCTCGCTGAAGTTTTCCGTCGTCTCCGAGATGCCAAGTTGAGGCTGAATCCCGAAAAGTGCCATTTCTGTCTACCGTCTATGAAATACCTAGGCCATGTCATTACTGGTGATGGTATCAGTACCGATCCTGAAAAAGTAGAGAGCATCATAAAGTTTGCACCTCCTAGAAATATCCGAGAGCTACGAAGATTCTTGGGAGTAGCCTCGTGGTACCGCCGATTCGTACCTTCATTTTCACAGACAGTAGCTCCGCTGACGAAGTTACTTCGTAAAACACAGAGGTGGAAATGGACGGAGGAACAGGACACTGCATTCGAGAAAATCAAAACTTGTTTGTCCGAAGCGCCCGTGCTAAGCTGTCCTGACTTTAGCATACCGTTCATACTGCAAACTGACGCTTCTGAACACGGATTAGGTGTGGCACTGACTCAAAAGATAGATGGTAATGAACATGTAATAGCCTACGCTAGCCGCACATTAAGTTCAGCTGAAAAAAATTATTCTGTGACCGAAAAAGAATGTCTAGCCATAGTTTGGGGGATAGATAAAATGCGCCCCTATCTAGAAGGATACCACTTCACCGTTGTGACCGATCACCAATCCTTAAGATGGTTACATTCTATATCTAGTCCGTCTGGCCGTCTAGCCCGTTGGAGTATTTTTCTTCAACAATATGACTTTGAAATTAAGTACCGTCGCGGCGCCCTGAATCGAGTAGCCGATGCGCTGTCTAGAAACCCGTTACCATGCACGTCCGATCAACCGTCTGAACTGTGCCTAGCTGATGTTTCCGAGGAATGTTCTTGGTATCGGAACAAGAAGACTGAGGTATCGAAAGATCCAGAAAAGTTTCCGGACTATTGTATTAAAGAAGGACGACTGTACCGACATTTCTGGGATCTAAACGACTTAAGAGAATCCGAATTGTCTGACCCATGGAAGTTGTGCGTGACTAAACCACAAAGAAGCCGAATTATGCTAGAAAATCACGATGCCCCGACTGCATTGCATTTAGGGATTGCAAAACGTATAGCCCGAATTGCTAAGCTGTACTATTGGCCAGGAATGTTTAGGGACATCACGAAGTACGTACGTAGTTGTCTACAGTGTTTGAAGTACAAGCAATCTCAACAACAACTAGCCGGAAAATGCAACCGACTTTCCGCCAGCTCCGACCGCCTCCGTTTTACGTCACAACCGTCACGTAATTCAGGCACTCGCTCCGTCGCCAGTCAGGCATGTTTTGTATCCCGCTCCCGTCAGGACAGGGGCGTGCAATGTAATATCTGCGACTGTTCCCGAAGAATTCCAGACGCTCCCGCTGATGCCCCTGTACGGTATTCCAGGATCCGTACCACTACCGGACGAAGAAGTTTGGGTCACCGATCCAGATTCCCCTACCCGTGCGTACGCACCAGAATCCCTCGTCTCCCAGAGTAAGAAGCCTGGAACGACGCACCGTGGAATTTGATCTTTTAGTAATAATTCTTTATTTTCTTTTAGGGTGTATTTAAAAAAAAAATGCAAGCTCCGCTTTCATTTTTTTTTACCGAAGTAAGAGGGGGATGTAACGAAGTTACTTTTTTTTTTTTTTTGGACATCCTGTACTATATTCTTTAAATAATTTTGAATTTATAATTTTGAATTTGTTGGTTAAATTTAATTTTAATAACAAGTTTACACCCCTCTTAATTTATTAACCTGTATACAAATAATTTATTGGACGTCTATGGATTTTTTTTTTAATTTTGTAAACTGATAAGACAAACAGCATAAATCGATTCGCGCATATTTTGATTTAAGTGGGGCTAAGGAAATTAATAAAAAGGCCGGGAGCCGCTAAAATCTGGTCGCTTCTATCTGACTTATTGGCCTTCTCCGGAAAAAAATAAACATATACCGACCGACCGAAGTTTGATTTGTGCTGTGTTGTGCTTTATCAAAGGTAAAAATATTCTTTTCTTTTGTACAAATTTGTTTTTATTATTATAACGTTTGATCAATAATAAATATCATTTGACTGCACTGAATTATTAATTGACATAGGATTTCCTGCGTATTTGTGAAAATAAAATATTTCATACTGTTTTTTTTTTAAACTAATACAGTTTTAAACAAATAAAATCTAATTTCTGACAGAAAGTCCGTTTAGTTCGAAGATTTTGAAGTAACGTCCCTTGTGTCCGCCGTAGTCCGGGGACACAAAAGGCTGTTTATTCAAAACACTTCGGATTAAGAACGGAAAACTGATTTTTGGGGATTAGACTCAGAAGTTCGGGAATTTCGCCCTAGTGATCGCCGTAGCCCGGGGTCATAGGGGGCCTCTTATTCAGAGAGCACTGAGTCAAATCTAGAAAATCAGGAATTTTCTTTTTTTTTCAAATACCGTTTAAACATTTTATTTAATTAATTAAATCTTTTAATCAAGAAGTATAATCACACCGTTTTAAAGTTAATTTAATTAATTTTGATTTATTTATTATTTTAACACCGGCATATTTGCGTTGAAGAAGCAAATACAACAGAAAACCTATGTCATTTTGCCTTATAACGCTTTCCTGAGTAGATATCATTTTCACCGTCACTGCAAATTATTTTCACACACTTTTTCCTAGAATTTCACGCTATTATGCATTGCTTTTAATTAATTACTGCTTACCGGTATATATTTTTTTTTTAAGAAGTTGATCTGTATTTTTTTTATTGTTGCTTAAAACACCGCGAATTTTAATATAGCTTTCCATAGTTGACAAGAATTAATAGTTATAAAAATAATTACTTGCAATTTTTCATTATCTTAACAAAAGCAACCGGTAAATTCAGGTTTGGCACTGTGAAACAATTAAAGCCCGTTTTACACCGTGCTCCCCTATTCAGTCTACGACAACAGACCCCTGGAATTACTGTAACCTCCATCTGTTGCTACCCTGGTACTCTTGAGGCCGTAGATCGAGAGTCAGTGGAGTAAACCATTCCAAAAATCTGGCGCCCGAGGCAATCTAGTTATATACCGAAACCGAGGGTGTCATAGTGACGATAAGGCTCTTTTGAAGGAAAAGAAAAGGCACGTCACAAAATATTAATGAAAATTAATGAAAATTAATGAAAATTAATGAAAATTAATGAAAATTAATGAAAATTAATGAAAATTAATGAAAATTAATGAAAATTAATGAAAATTAATGAAAATTAATAAAAATTATTGAAAATTAATGAAAATTAATGAAAATTAATAAAAATTAATGAAAATTAATGAAAATCAATGAAAATTAATGAAAATTAATGAAAATTAATGAAAATTAATGAAAATTAATGAAAATTAATGAAAATTAATGAAAATTAATGAAAATTAATGAAAATTAATAAAAATTAATAAAAATTAATGAAAATTAATGAAAATTAATGAAAATTAATGAAAATTAATGAAAATTAATGAAAATAAATGAAAATAAATGAAAATAAATAAAAATAAATGAAAATAAATGAAAATAAATGAAAATAAATGAAAATAAATGAAAATTAATGAAAATTAATGAAAATTAATAAAAATTAATGAAAATTAATGAAAATTAATGAAAATTTATGAAAATTAATGAAAATTAATGAAAATTAATGAAAATTAATGAAAATTAATGAAAATTAATGAAAATTAATGAAAATTAATGAAAATTAATGAGAATTAATGAAAATTAATGAAAATTAATGAAAATTAATGAAAATTAATGAAAATTAATGAAAATTAATGAAAATTAATGAAAATTAATGAAAATTAATGAAAATTAATGAAAATTAATGAAAATTAATGAAAATTAATGAAAATTAATGAAAATTAATGAAAATTAATGAAAATTAATGAAAATTAATGAAAATTAATGAAAATTAATGAAAATTAATGAAAATTAATGAAAATTAATGAAAATTAATGAAAATTTATGAAAATTAATGAAAATTAATGAAAATTAATGAAAATTAATGAAAAATAATGAAAATTAATGAAAATTAATGAAAATTAATGAAAATTAATGAAAATTAATGAAAATTAATGAAAATTAATGAAAATTAATGAAAATTAATGAAAATTAATGAAAATTAATGAAATTAATGAAAAATAATGAAAATTAGTGAAAATTAATGAAAATTAATGAAAATTAATGAAAATTAATGAAAATTAATGAAAATTAATGAAAATTAATGAAAATTAATGAAAATTAATGAAAATTAATGAAAATTAATGAAAATTAATGAAAATTAATGAAAATTAATGAAATTAATGAAAATTAATGAAAATTAATGAAAATTAATGAAAATTAATGAAAATTAATGAAAATTAATGAAAATTAATGAAAATTAATGAAAATTAATGAAAATTAATGAAAATTAATGAAAATTAATGAAAATTAATGAAAATTAATGAAAATTAATGAAAATTAATGAAAATTAATGAAAATTAATGAAAATTAATGAAAATTAATGAAAATTAATGAAAATTAATGAAAACTAATGAAAATTAATGAAAATTAATGAAAATTAATGAACATTAATGAAAATTAATGAAAATTAATGAAAATTAATGAAAATTAATGAAAATTAATAAAAATTATTGAAAATTAATGAAAATTAATGAAAATTAATAAAAATTAATGAAAATTAATGAAAATTAATGAAAATTAATGAAAATTAATGAAAATTAATGAAAATTAATAAATATTAATGAAAATTAATGAAAATTAATGAAAATTAATGAAAATTAATGAAAATTAATGAAAATTAATGAAATAAATAAAAATAAATGAAATAATGAAAATAAATGAAAATAAATAAAAATAAATGAAAATTAATGAAAATTAATGAAAATTAATAAAAATTAATGAAAATTAATGAAAATTAATGAAAATTAATGAAAATTAATGAAAATTAATGAAAATTAATGAAAATTAATGAAAATTAATGAAAAATTAATGAAAATTAATGAAAATTAATGAAAATTAATGAAAATTAATGAAAATTAACGAAAATTAATGAAAACTAATGAAAATAAATGAAAATAAATGAAAATTAATGAAAATTAATGAAAAATTAATGAAAATTAATGAAAACTAATAAAAATTAATGAAAATTAATGAAAATTAATGAAAATTAATGAAAATTAATGAAAATTAATGAAAATTAATGAAAATTAATGAACATTAATGAAAATTAATGAAAATTAATGAACATTAATTAAAATTAATGAAAATTAATGAAAATTAATGAAAATTAATATAAATTAATAAAAATTATTGAAAATTAATGAAAATTAATGAAAATTAATAAAAATTAATGAAAATTAATGAAAATTAATGAAAATTAATGAAAATTAATGAAAATTAATAAATATTAATGAAAATGAATGAAAATGAATGAAAATTAATGAAAATTAATGAAAATTAATGAAAATTAATGAAAATTAATGAAAATTAATGAAAATTAATGAAAATTAATGAAAATTAATGAAAATAAATGAAAATAAATGAAAATAAATAAAAATAAAATGAAAATAAATGAAAATAAATGAAAAAAATGAAAATAAATGAAAATAAATGAAAATAAATGAAAATAAATGAAAATTAATGAAAATTAATGAAAATTAATAAAAATTAATAAAAATTAATGAAAATTAATGAAAATTAATGAAAATTAATGAAAATTAATGAAAATTAATGAAAATTAATGAAAATTAATGAAAATTAATGAAAATTATTGAAAATTAATGAAAATTAATGAAAATTAATGAAAATTAATGAAAATTAATGAAAATTAATGAAAATTTATGAAAATTAATGAAAATTTATGAAAATTAATGAAAATTAATGAAAATTAATGAAAATTAATGAAAATTAATGAAAATTAATAAAAATTAATGAAAATTAATGAAAATTAATGAAAATTTATGAAAATTAATGACAATTAATGAAAATTAATGAAAATTAATGAAAATTAATGAAAATTAATGAAAATTAATGAAAATTAATGAGAATTAATGAAAATTAATGAAAATTAATGAAAATTAATGAAAATTAATGAAAATTAATGAAAAATAATGAAAATTAATGAAAATTAATGAAAATTAATGAAAATTAATGAAAATTAATGAAAATTAATGAAAATTAATGAAAATTAATGAAAATTAATGAAAATTAATGAAAATTAATGAAAATTAATGAAAATTAATGAAAATTAATGAAAATTAATGAAAATTAATGAAAATTAATGAAAATTAATGAAAATTAATGAAAATTAATGAAAATTAATGAAAATTAATGAAAATTAATGAAAATTAATGAAAATTAATGAAAATTAATGAAATTAATGAAAATTAATGAAAATTAATGAAAATTAATGAAAATTAATGAAAATTAATGAAAATTAATGAAAATTAATGAAATTAATGAAATTAATGAAAATTAATGAAAATTAATGAAAATTAATGAAAATTAATGAAAATTAATGAAAATTAATGAAAATTAATGAAAATTAATGAAAATTAATGAAAATTAATGAAAATTAATGAAAATTAATGAAAATTAATGAAAACTAATGAAAATTAATGAAAATTAATGAAAATTAATAAACATTAATGAAAATTAATGAAAATTAATGAAAATTAATGAAAATTAATGAAAATTAATAAAAATTATTGAAAATAATGAAAATTAATGAAAATTAATAAAAATTAATGAAAATTAATGAAAATTAATGAAAATTAATGAAAATTAATGAAAATTAATGAAAATTAATAAATATTAATGAAAATTAATGAAAATTAATGAAAATTAATGAAAATTAATGAAAATTAATGAAAATTAATGAAAATTAATGAAAATTAATGAAAATAAATAAAAATAAATGAAAATAAATGAAAATAAATGAAAATAAATAAAAATAAATGAAAATTAATGAAAATTAATGAAAATTAATAAAAATTAATGAAAATTAATGAAAATTAATGAAAATTAATGAAAATTAATGAAAATTAATGAAAATTAATGAAAATTAATGAAAATTAATGAAAATTAATGAAAATTAATGAAAATTAATGAAAATTAACGAAAATTAATGAAAACTAATGAAAATAAATGAAAATAAATGAAAATAAATGAAAATAAA
>CAUJLB010000181.1:0-47040 GCA_963243735.1 Neocrepidodera transversa
TAATAATTAAAATCTATTTTTCTAGTATAATTAAATATTGTAACATTATATAGAAAAATAAAAAACAAATTAAATATCAAGAATCTAGAAAAAGTGCTTTTTAATAATTAAAATCTATTTTTCTAGTATAATTAAATATTGTAACATTATTTAGAATAATAAAAAACAAATTAAATATCAAGAATCTAGAAAAAGTGCTTTTTAATAATTAAAATCTATTTTTCTAGTATAATTAAATATTGTAACATTATATAGAATAATAAAAAACAAATTAAATATCAAGAATCTAGAAAAAGTGCTTTTTAATAATTAAAATCTATTTTTCTAGTAAAATTAAATATTGTAACATTATTTTGAATAATAAAAAACAAATTAAATATCAAGAATCTAGAAAAAGTGCTTTTTAATAATTAAAATCTATTTTTCTATTATAATTAAATATTGTAACATTATATAGAAAAATAAAAAACAAATTAAATATCAAGAATCTAGAAAAAGTGCTTTTTAATAATTAAAATCTATTTTTCTAGTAAAATTAAATATTGTAACATTATATAGAAAAATAAAAAACAAATTAAATATCAAGAATCTAGAAAAAGTGCTTTTTAATAATTAAAATCTATTTTTCTATTATAATTAAAAATTGTAACATTATTTAGAATAATAAAAAACAAATTAAATATCAAGAATCTAGAAAAAGTGCTTTTTAATAATTAAAATCTATTTTTCTATTATAATTAAATATTGTAACATTATATAGAAAAATAAAAAACAAATTAAATATCAAGAATCTAGAAAAAGTGCTTTTTAATAATTAAAATCTATTTTTCTAGTATAATTAAATATTGTAACATTATATAGAAAAATAAAAAACAAATTAAATATCAAGAATCTAGAAAAAGTGCTTTTTAATAATTAAAATCTATTTTTCTAGTAAAATTAAATATTGTAACATTATATAGAAAAATAAAAAACAAATTAAATATCAAGAATCTAGAAAAAGTGCTTTTTAATAATTAAAATCTATTTTTCTATTATAATTAAAAATTGTAACATTATATAGAAAAATAAAAAACAAATTAAATATCAAGAATCTAGAAAAAGTGCTTTTTAATAATTAAAATCTATTTTTCTAGTATAATTAAATATTGTAACATTATTTAGAATAATAAAAAACAAATTAAATATCAAGAATCTAGAAAAAGTGCTTTTTAATAATTAAAATCTATTTTTCTAGTATAATTAAATATTGTAACATTATATAGAAAAATAAAAAACAAATTAAATATCAAGAATCTAGAAAAAGTGCTTTTTAATAATTAAAATCTATTTTTCTATTATAATTAAATATTGTAACATTATATAGAAAAATAAAAAACAAATTAAATATCAAGAATCTAGAAAAAGTGCTTTTTAATAATTAAAATCTATTTTTCTATTATAATTAAAAATTGTAACATTATATAGAAAAATAAAAAACAAATTAAATATCAAGAATCTAGAAAAAGTGCTTTTTAATAATTAAAATCTATTTTTCTAGTATAATTAAATATTGTAACATTATTTAGAATAATAAAAAACAAATTAAATATCAAGAATCTAGAAAAAGTGCTTTTTAATAATTAAAATCTATTTTTCTAGTATAATTAAATATTGTAACATTATATAGAAAAATAAAAAACAAATTAAATATCAAGAATCTAGAAAAAGTGCTTTTTAATAATTAAAATCTATTTTTCTATTATAATTAAATATTGTAATATTATTTAGAATAATAAAAAACAAATTAAATATCAAGAATCTAGAAAAAGTGCTTTTTAATAATTAAAATCTATTTTTCTATTATAATTAAATATTGTAACATTATATAGAAAAATAAAAAACAAATTAAATATCAAGAATCTAGAAAAAGTGCTTTTTAATAATTAAAATCTATTTTTCTATTATAATTAAATATTGTAACATTATTTAGAATAATAAAAAACAAATTAAATATCAAGAATCTAGAAAAAGTGCTTTTTAATAATTAAAATCTATTTTTCTATTATAATTAAATATTGTAATATTATTTAGAATAATGAAAAACAAATTAAATATCAAGAATCTAGAAAAAGGGCTTTTTAATAATTAAAATCTATTTTTCTATTATAATTAAATATTGTAACATTATATAGAAAAATAAAAAACAAATTAAATATCAAGAATCTAGAAAAAGTGCTTTTTAATAATTAAAATCTATTTTTCTATTATAATTAAATATTGTAACATTATTTAGAATAATAAAAAACAAATTAAATATCAAGAATCTAGAAAAAGTGCTTTTTAATAATTAAAATCTATTTTTCTATTATAATTAAATATTGTAATATTATTTAGAATAATAAAAAACAAATTAAATATCAAGAATCTAGAAAAAGTGCTTTTTAATAATTAAAATCTATTTTTCTATTATAATTAAATATTGTAATATTATTTAGAATAATGAAAAACAAATTAAATATCAAGAATCTAGAAAAAGGGCTTTTTAATAATTAAAATCTATTTTTCTATTATAATTAAATATTGTAACATTATTTAGAATAATAAAAAACAAATTAAATATCAAGAATCTAGAAAAAGTGCTTTTTAATAATTAAAATCTATTTTTCTAGTATAATTAAATATTGTAACATTATATAGAAAAATAAAAAACAAATTAAATATCAAGAATCTAGAAAAAGTGCTTTTTAATAATTAAAATCTATTTTTCTATTATAATTAAATATTGTAACATTATTTAGAATAATAAAAAACAAATTAAATATCAAGAATCTAGAAAAAGTGCTTTTTAATAATTAAAATCTATTTTTCTATTATAATTAAATATTGTAATATTATTTAGAATAATAAAAAACAAATTAAATATCAAGAATCTAGAAAAAGTGCTTTTTAATAATTAAAATCTATTTTTCTATTATAATTAAATATTGTAATATTATTTAGAATAATAAAAAACAAATTAAATATCAAGAATCTAGAAAAAGTGCTTTTTAATAATTAAAATCTATTTTTCTAGTAAAATTAAAGATTGTAACATTATTTAGAATAATAAAAAACAAATTAAATATCAAGAATCTAGAAAAAGTGCTTTTTAATAATTAAAATCTATTTTTCTATTATAATTAAATATTGTAACATTATTTAGAATAATAAAAAACAAATTAAATATCAAGAATCTAGAAAAAGTGCTTTTTAATAATTAAAATCTATTTTTCTATTATAATTAAATATTGTAATATTATTTAGAATAATGAAAAACAAATTAAATATCAAGAATCTAGAAAAAGGGCTTTTTAATAATTAAAATCTATTTTTCTATTATAATTAAATATTGTAACATTATTTAGAATTATAAAAAACAAATTAAATATCAAGAATCTAGAAAAAGTGCTTTTTAATAATTAAAATCTATTTTTCTATTATAATTAAATATTGTAACATTATTTAGAATTATAAAAAACAAATTAAATATCAAGAATCTAGAAAAAGTGCTTTTTAATAATTAAAATCTATTTTTCTAGTAAAATTAAAGATTGTAACATTATTTAGAATAATAAAAAACAAATTAAATATCAAGAATCTAGAAAAAGTGCTTTTTAATAATTAAAATCTATTTTTCTAGTAAAATTAAAGATTGTAACATTATTTAGAATAATAAAAAACAAATTAAATATCAAGAATCTAGAAAAAGTGCTTTTTAATAATTAAAATCTATTTTTCTATTATAATTAAATATTGTAACATTATTTAGAATAATAAAAAACAAATTAAATATCAAGAATCTAGAAAAAGTGCTTTTTAATAATTAAAATCTATTTTTCTATTATAATTAAATATTGTAATATTATTTAGAATAATGAAAAACAAATTAAATATCAAGAATCTAGAAAAAGGGCTTTTTAATAATTAAAATCTATTTTTCTATTATAATTAAATATTGTAACATTATTTAGAATTATAAAAAACAAATTAAATATCAAGAATCTAGAAAAAGTGCTTTTTAATAATTAAAATCTATTTTTCTATTATAATTAAATATTGTAACATTATTTAGAATTATAAAAAACAAATTAAATATCAAGAATCTAGAAAAAGTGCTTTTTAATAATTAAAATCTATTTTTCTAGTAAAATTAAAGATTGTAACATTATTTAGAATAATAAAAAACAAATTAAATATCAAGAATCTAGAAAAAGTGCTTTTTAATAATTAAAATCTATTTTTCTAGTAAAATTAAAGATTGTAACATTATTTAGAATAATAAAAAACAAATTAAATATCAAGAATCTAGAAAAAGTGCTTTTTAATAATTAAAATCTATTTTTCTATTATAATTAAATATTGTAACATTATTTAGAATAATAAAAAACAAATTAAATATCAAGAATCTAGAAAAAGTGCTTTTTAATAATTAAAATCTATTTTTCTATTATAATTAAATATTGTAATATTATTTAGAATAATGAAAAACAAATTAAATATCAAGAATCTAGAAAAAGGGCTTTTTAATAATTAAAATCTATTTTTCTATTATAATTAAATATTGTAATATTATTTAGAATAATGAAAAACAAATTAAATATCAAGAATCTAGAAAAAGGGCTTTTTAATAATTAAAATCTATTTTTCTATTATAATTAAATATTGTAACATTATTTAGAATTATAAAAAACAAATTAAATATCAAGAATCTAGAAAAAGTGCTTTTTGATAATTAAAATCTATTTTTCTATTATAATTATGCGACGACACTTCGGTCGTTGCGGGTCACTTTGGCGCCTTAGTCCAGGTTTCGGATTGCCTCGGGCGCCACCTTCCGTTTAGAGTGTGAAGGCCACTGCACGGGCAGCGTCAGTGGAGAAAGAAATACTCCAGGGGTCGTTATGGTATCGACCAAAATCACTGGCGGCCAGAAGGGCGGACTTTACTTGCCCCACTGGGTTGAGTAACCTGGGTATTAGCTGCTAGGATGTTAAAACAGAAACAAATAATAATAAATAAAACTTTTATTTATTACCCAAAATCCGGCGGAGAAAAGGTGTGTAACGGACGATTGGCTTGGCGGCGTGGTGTAGTCGGACTGACGGCTCTGGACTCCGGATATAACTGAAGTTGGCTTCAACTTGACCTGTCTCTAAAGGTCGACGGACTGCACTGCTGTTCCAATTGGGACGGCCACAGCAAGTCTGTTCGGGCTGTCTCTGCAGCTGCCGACAACGGTATGAATTGCCCTACTCGATACGAACTTAAGCGTCTAAGAAGCAGAGACGAGAGTGTCTCCATCTGCCTGGCGACGGTTGAACTGGTACGACTGGCCTTTTATTCACAATTTTAATTTAATCTTACTCCAGTGCCGTGCGCGATTTAATTTATCTATTTTAAATAATACGGAAAAAAGTAACTTTGTTACAATTAAATATTGTAACATTATTTAGAATTATAAAAAACAAATTAAATATCAAGAATCTAGAAAAAGTGCTTTTTAATAATTAAAATCTATTTTTCTAGTAAAATTAAAGATTGTAACATTATTTAGAATAATAAAAAACAAATTAAATATCAAGAATCTAGAAAAAGTGCTTTTTAATAATTAAAATCTATTTTTCTAGTATAATTAAATATTGTAACATTATATAGAATAATAAAAAACAAATTAAATATCAAGAATCTAGAAAAAGTGCTTTTTAATAATTAAAATCTATTTTTCTATTATAATTAAATATTGTAATATTATTTAGAATAATGAAAAACAAATTAAATATCAAGAATCTAGAAAAAGGGCTTTTTAATAATTAAAATCTATTTTTCTATTATAATTAAATATTGTAATATTATTTAGAATAATGAAAAACAAATTAAATATCAAGAATCTAGAAAAAGGGCTTTTTAATAATTAAAATCTATTTTTCTATTATAATTAAATATTGTAACATTATTTAGAATTATAAAAAACAAATTAAATATCAAGAATCTAGAAAAAGTGCTTTTTGATAATTAAAATCTATTTTTCTATTATAATTAAATATTGTAACATTATTTAGAATTATAAAAAACAAATTAAATATCAAGAATCTAGAAAAAGTGCTTTTTAATAATTAAAATCTATTTTTCTAGTAAAATTAAATATTGTAACATTATTTAGAATAATAAAAAACAAATTAAATATCAAGAATCTAGAAAAAGTGCTTTTTAATAATTAAAATCTATTTTTCTATTATAATTAAATATTGTAATATTATTTAGAATAATGAAAAACAAATTAAATATCAAGAATCTAGAAAAAGGGCTTTTTAATAATTAAAATCTATTTTTCTATTATAATTAAATATTGTAACATTATTTAGAATTATAAAAAACAAATTAAATATCAAGAATCTAGAAAAAGTGCTTTTTAATAATTAAAATCTATTTTTCTATTATAATTAAATATTGTAACATTATTTAGAATAATAAAAAACAAATTAAATATCAAGAATCTAGAAAAAGGGCTTTTTAATAATTAAAATCTATTTTTCTATTATAATTAAATATTGTAACATTATTTAGAATAATAAAAAACAAATTAAATATCAAGAATCTAGAAAAAGTGCTTTTTAATAATTAAAATCTATTTTTCTATTATAATTAAATATTGTAACATTATTTAGAATTATAAAAAACAAATTAAATATCAAGAATCTAGAAAAAGTGCTTTTTGATAATTAAAATCTATTTTTCTATTATAATTAAATATTGTAACATTATTTAGAATTATAAAAAACAAATTAAATATCAAGAATCTAGAAAAAGTGCTTTTTAATAATTAAAATCTATTTTTCTATTATAATTAAATATTGTAACATTATTTAGAATTATAAAAAACAAATTAAATATCAAGAATCTAGAAAAAGGGCTTTTTAATAATTAAAATCTATTTTTCTATTATAATTAAATATTGTAACATTATTTAGAATTATAAAAAACAAATTAAATATCAAGAATCTAGAAAAAGTGCTTTTTAATAATTAAAATCTATTTTTCTATTATAATTAAATATTGTAATATTATTTAGAATAATGAAAAACAAATTAAATATCAAGAACCTAGAAAAAGGGCTTTTTAATAATTAAAATCTATTTTTCTATTATAATTAAATATTGTAACATTATTTAGAATTATAAAAAACAAATTAAATATCAAGAATCTAGAAAAAGTGCTTTTTAATAATTAAAATCTATTTTTCTATTATAATTAAATATTGTAATATTATTTAGAATTATAAAAAACAAATTAAATATCAAGAATCTAGAAAAAGTGCTTTTTAATAATTAAAATCTATTTTTCTATTATAATTAAATATTGTAACATTATTTAGAATAATAAAAAACAAATTAAATATCAAGAATCTAGAAAAAGGGCTTTTTAATAATTAAAATCTATTTTTCTATTATAATTAAATATTGTAACATTATTTAGAATAATAAAAAACAAATTAAATATCAAGAATCTAGAAAAAGTGCTTTTTAATAATTAAAATCTATTTTTCTATTATAATTAAATATTGTAACATTATTTAGAATAATAAAAAACAAATTAAATATCAAGAATCTAGAAAAAGTGCTTTTTAATAATTAAAATCTATTTTTCTATTATAATTAAATATTGTAACATTATTTAGAATAATAAAAAACAAATTAAATATCAAGAATCTAGAAAAAGTGCTTTTTAATAATTAAAATCTATTTTTCTATTATAATTAAATATTGTAACATTATTTAGAATAATAAAAAACAAATTAAATATCAAGAATCTAGAAAAAGGGCTTTTTAATAATTAAAATCTATTTTTCTATTATAATTAAATATTGTAACATTATTTAGAATAATAAAAAACAAATTAAATATCAAGAATCTAGAAAAAGTGCTTTTTGATAATTAAAATCTATTTTTCTATTATAATTAAATATTGTAACATTATTTAGAACAATGAAAAACAAATTAAATATCAAGAATCTAGAAAAAGGGCTTTTTAATAATTAAAATCTATTTTTCTATTATAATTAAATATTGTAACATTATTTAGAATAATAAAAAACAAATTAAATATCAAGAATCTAGAAAAAGTGCTTTTTAATAATTAAAATCTATTTTTCTATTATAATTAAATATTGTAACATTATTTAGAATAATAAAAAACAAATTAAATATCAAGAATCTAGAAAAAGTGCTTTTTAATAATTAAAATCTATTTTTCTATTATAATTAAATATTGTAACATTATTTAGAATAATAAAAAACAAATTAAATATCAAGAATCTAGAAAAAGGGCTTTTTAATAATTAAAATCTATTTTTCTATTATAATTAAATATTGTAACATTATTTAGAATAATAAAAAACAAATTAAATATCAAGAATCTAGAAAAAGTGCTTTTTGATAATTAAAATCTATTTTTCTATTATAATTAAATATTGTAACATTATTTAGAACAATGAAAAACAAATTAAATATCAAGAATCTAGAAAAAGTTCTTTTTAATAATTAAAATCTATTTTTCTATTATAATTAAATATTGTAACATTATTTAGAATAATAAAAAACAAATTAAATATCAAGAATCTAGAAAAAGTGCTTTTTGATAATTAAAATCTATTTTTCTATTATAATTAAATATTGTAACATTATATAGAAAAATAAAAAACAAATTAAATATCAAGAATCTAGAAAAAGTGCTTTTTAATAATTAAAATCTATTTTTCTAGTATAATTAAATATTGTAACATTATATAGAAAATAAAAAACAAATTAAATATCAAGAATCTAGAAAAAGTGCTTTTTAATAATTAAAATCTATTTTTCTAGTATAATTAAATATTGTAACATTATTTAGAATTATAAAAAACAAATTAAATATCAAGAATCTAGAAAAAGTGCTTTTTAATAATTAAAATCTATTTTTCTAGTATAATTAAATATTGTAACATTATATAGAAAAATAAAAAACAAATTAAATATCAAGAATCTAGAAAAAGTGCTTTTTAATAATTAAAATCTATTTTTCTAGTATAATTAAATATTGTAACATTATATAGAAAATAAAAAACAAATTAAATATCAAGAATCTAGAAAAAGTGCTTTTTAATAATTAAAATCTATTTTTCTAGTATAATTAAATATTGTAACATTATTTAGAATTATAAAAAACAAATTAAATATCAAGAATCTAGAAAAAGTGCTTTTTAATAATTAAAATCTATTTTTCTAGTATAATTAAATATTGTAACATTATATAGAAAATAAAAAACAAATTAAATATCAAGAATCTAGAAAAAGTGCTTTTTAATAATTAAAATCTATTTTTCTAGTATAATTAAATATTGTAACATTATATAGAAAATAAAAAACAAATTAAATATCAAGAATCTAGAAAAAGTGCTTTTTAATAATTAAAATCTATTTTTCTAGTATAATTAAATATTGTAACATTATATAGAAAATAAAAAACAAATTAAATATCAAGAATCTAGAAAAAGTGCTTTTTAATAATTAAAATCTATTTTTCTAGTATAATTAAATATTGTAACATTATTTAGAATTATAAAAAACAAATTAAATATCAAGAATCTAGAAAAAGTGCTTTTTAATAATTAAAATCTATTTTTCTAGTATAATTAAATATTGTAACATTATATAGAAAAATAAAAAACAAATTAAATATCAAGAATCTAGAAAAAGTGCTTTTTAATAATTAAAATCTATTTTTCTAGTATAATTAAATATTGTAACATTATTTAGAATTATAAAAAACAAATTAAATATCAAGAATCTAGAAAAAGTGCTTTTTAATAATTAAAATCTATTTTTCTAGTATAATTAAATATTGTAACATTATATAGAAAAATAAAAAACAAATTAAATATCAAGAATCTAGAAAAAGTGCTTTTTAATAATTAAAATCTATTTTTCTAGTAAAATTAAAGATTGTAACATTATATAGAAAAATAAAAAACAAATTAAATATCAAGAATCTAGAAAAAGTGCTTTTTAATAATTAAAATCTATTTTTCTATTATAATTAAATATTGTAACATTATATAGAAAAATAAAAAACAAATTAAATATCAAGAATCTAGAAAAAGTGCTTTTTAATAATTAAAATCTATTTTTCTAGTAAAATTAAAGATTGTAACATTATATAGAAAAATAAAAAACAAATTAAATATCAAGAATCTAGAAAAAGTGCTTTTTAATAATTAAAATCTATTTTTCTATTATAATTAAATATTGTAACATTATATAGAAAAATAAAAAACAAATTAAATATCAAGAATCTAGAAAAAGTGCTTTTTAATAATTAAAATCTATTTTTCTAGTATAATTAAATATTGTAACATTATATAGAAAAATAAAAAACAAATTAAATATCAAGAATCTAGAAAAAGTGCTTTTTAATAATTAAAATCTATTTTTCTAGTAAAATTAAAGATTGTAACATTATTTAGAATTATAAAAAACAAATTAAATATCAAGAATCTAGAAAAAGTGCTTTTTAATAATTAAAATCTATTTTTCTAGTATAATTAAATATTGTAACATTATATAGAAAAATAAAAAACAAATTAAATATCAAGAATCTAGAAAAAGTGCTTTTTAATAATTAAAATCTATTTTTCTAGTAAAATTAAAGATTGTAACATTATATAGAAAAATAAAAAACAAATTAAATATCAAGAATCTAGAAAAAGTGCTTTTTAATAATTAAAATCTATTTTTCTATTATAATTAAATATTGTAACATTATATAGAAAAATAAAAAACAAATTAAATATCAAGAACCTAGAAAAAGTGCTTTTTAATAATTAAAATCTATTTTTCTATTATAATTAAATATTGTAACATTATTTAGAATAATAAAAAACAAATTAAATATCAAGAATCTAGAAAAAGTGCTTTTTAATAATTAAAATCTATTTTTCTATTATAATTAAATATTGTAACATTATATAGAAAAATAAAAAACAAATTAAATATCAAGAACCTAGAAAAAGTGCTTTTTAATAATTAAAATCTATTTTTCTAGTATAATTAAATATTGTAATATTATTTAGAATAATGAAAAACAAATTAAATATCAAGAATCTAGAAAAAGTGCTTTTTAATAATTAAAATCTATTTTTCTATTATAATTAAATATTGTAACATTATTTAGAATAATAAAAAACAAATTAAATATCAAGAATCTAGAAAAAGTGCTTTTTAATAATTAAAATCTATTTTTCTATTATAATTAAATATTGTAACATTATATAGAAAAATAAAAAACAAATTAAATATCAAGAATCTAGAAAAAGTGCTTTTTAATAATTAAAATCTATTTTTCTAGTATAATTAAATATTGTAACATTATATAGAAAAATAAAAAACAAATTAAATATCAAGAATCTAGAAAAAGTGCTTTTTAATAATTAAAATCTATTTTTCTATTATAATTAAATATTGTAACATTATATAGAAAAATAAAAAACAAATTAAATATCAAGAATCTAGAAAAAGTGCTTTTTAATAATTAAAATCTATTTTTCTAGTATAATTAAATATTGTAACATTATATAGAAAAATAAAAAACAAATTAAATATCAAGAATCTAGAAAAAGTGCTTTTTAATAATTAAAATCTATTTTTCTAGTATAATTAAATATTGTAATATTATTTAGAATAATGAAAAACAAATTAAATATCAAGAATCTAGAAAAAGTGCTTTTTAATAATTAAAATCTATTTTTCTAGTATAATTAAATATTGTAACATTATATAGAAAAATAAAAAACAAATTAAATATCAAGAATCTAGAAAAAGTGCTTTTTAATAATTAAAATCTATTTTTCTATTATAATTAAATATTGTAACATTATTTAGAATAATAAAAAACAAATTAAATATCAAGAATCTAGAAAAAGTGCTTTTTAATAATTAAAATCTATTTTTCTAGTATAATTAAATATTGTAATATTATTTAGAATAATGAAAAACAAATTAAATATCAAGAATCTAGAAAAAGTGCTTTTTAATAATTAAAATCTATTTTTCTAGTATAATTAAATATTGTAACATTATATAGAAAAATAAAAAACAAATTAAATATCAAGAATCTAGAAAAAGTGCTTTTTAATAATTAAAATCTATTTTTCTATTATAATTAAATATTGTAACATTATTTAGAATAATAAAAAACAAATTAAATATCAAGAATCTAGAAAAAGGGCTTTTTAATAATTAAAATCTATTTTTCTATTATAATTAAATATTGTAATATTATTTAGAATAATGAAAAACAAATTAAATATCAAGAATCTAGAAAAAGGGCTTTTTAATAATTAAAATCTATTTTTCTATTATAATTAAATATTGTAACATTATTTAGAATAATAAAAAACAAATTAAATATCAAGAATCTAGAAAAAGGGCTTTTTAATAATTAAAATCTATTTTTCTAGTATAATTAAATATTGTAACATTATTTAGAATAATAAAAAACAAATTAAATATCAAGAATCTAGAAAAAGGGCTTTTTAATAATTAAAATCTATTTTTCTAGTATAATTAAATATTGTAACATTATTTAGAATAATAAAAAACAAATTAAATATCAAGAATCTAGAAAAAGGGCTTTTTAATAATTAAAATCTATTTTTCTATTATAATTAAATATTGTAATATTATTTAGAATAATGAAAAACAAATTAAATATCAAGAATCTAGAAAAAGTGCTTTTTAATAATTAAAATCTATTTTTCTATTATAATTAAATATTGTAACATTATATAGAAAAATAAAAAACAAATTAAATATCAAGAATCTAGAAAAAGTGCTTTTTAATAATTAAAATCTATTTTTCTATTATAATTAAATATTGTAACATTATATAGAAAAATAAAAAACAAATTAAATATCAAGAACCTAGAAAAAGTGCTTTTTAATAATTAAAATCTATTTTTCTATTATAATTAAATATTGTAACATTATTTAGAATAATAAAAAACAAATTAAATATCAAGAATCTAGAAAAAGTGCTTTTTAATAATTAAAATCTATTTTTCTAGTATAATTAAATATTGTAACATTATATAGAAAAATAAAAAACAAATTAAATATCAAGAATCTAGAAAAAGTGCTTTTTAATAATTAAAATCTATTTTTCTATTATAATTAAATATTGTAACATTATTTAGAATAATAAAAAACAAATTAAATATCAAGAATCTAGAAAAAGTGCTTTTTAATAATTAAAATCTATTTTTCTATTATAATTAAATATTGTAACATTATATAGAAAAATAAAAAACAAATTAAATATCAAGAACCTAGAAAAAGTGCTTTTTAATAATTAAAATCTATTTTTCTATTATAATTAAATATTGTAACATTATTTAGAATAATAAAAAACAAATTAAATATCAAGAATCTAGAAAAAGTGCTTTTTAATAATTAAAATCTATTTTTCTAGTATAATTAAATATTGTAACATTATATAGAAAAATAAAAAACAAATTAAATATCAAGAATCTAGAAAAAGTGCTTTTTAATAATTAAAATCTATTTTTCTAGTATAATTAAATATTGTAACATTATATAGAAAAATAAAAAACAAATTAAATATCAAGAATCTAGAAAAAGTGCTTTTTAATAATTAAAATCTATTTTTCTAGTATAATTAAATATTGTAACATTATATAGAAAAATAAAAAACAAATTAAATATCAAGAATCTAGAAAAAGTGCTTTTTAATAATTAAAATCTATTTTTCTAGTATAATTAAATATTGTAACATTATATAGAAAAATAAAAAACAAATTAAATATCAAGAATCTAGAAAAAGTGCTTTTTAATAATTAAAATCTATTTTTCTGGTATAATTAAATATTGTAACATTATATAGAAAAATAAAAAACAAATTAAATATCAAGAATCTAGAAAAAGTGCTTTTTAATAATTAAAATCTATTTTTCTATTATAATTAAAAATTGTAACATTATATAGAAAAATAAAAAACAAATTAAATATCAAGAATCTAGAAAAAGTGCTTTTTAATAATTAAAATCTATTTTTCTAGTAAAATTAAATATTGTAACATTATATAGAAAAATAAAAAACAAATTAAATATCAAGAATCTAGAAAAAGTGCTTTTTAATAATTAAAATCTATTTTTCTAGTAAAATTAAATATTGTAACATTATTTAGAATAATAAAAAACAAATTAAATATCAAGAATCTAGAAAAAGTGCTTTTTAATAATTAAAATCTATTTTTCTAGTAAAATTAAATATTGTAACATTATATAGAAAAATAAAAAACAAATTAAATATCAAGAATCTAGAAAAAGTGCTTTTTAATAATTAAAATCTATTTTTCTAGTATAATTAAATATTGTAACATTATATAGAAAAATAAAAAACAAATTAAATATCAAGAATCTAGAAAAAGTGCTTTTTAATAATTAAAATCTATTTTTCTAGTAAAATTAAATATTGTAACATTATATAGAAAAATAAAAAACAAATTAAATATCAAGAATCTAGAAAAAGTGCTTTTTAATAATTAAAATCTATTTTTCTAGTAAAATTAAATATTGTAACATTATATAGAAAAATAAAAAACAAATTAAATATCAAGAATCTAGAAAAAGTGCTTTTTAATAATTAAAATCTATTTTTCTAGTAAAATTAAATATTGTAACATTATTTAGAATAATAAAAAACAAATTAAATATCAAGAATCTAGAAAAAGTGCTTTTTAATAATTAAAATCTATTTTTCTAGTAAAATTAAATATTGTAACATTATATAGAAAAATAAAAAACAAATTAAATATCAAGAATCTAGAAAAAGTGCTTTTTAATAATTAAAATCTATTTTTCTAGTATAATTAAATATTGTAACATTATATAGAAAAATAAAAAACAAATTAAATATCAAGAATCTAGAAAAAGTGCTTTTTAATAATTAAAATCTATTTTTCTAGTATAATTAAATATTGTAACATTATATAGAAAAATAAAAAACAAATTAAATATCAAGAATCTAGAAAAAGTGCTTTTTAATAATTAAAATCTATTTTTCTAGTATAATTAAATATTGTAACATTATATAGAAAAATAAAAAACAAATTAAATATCAAGAATCTAGAAAAAGTGCTTTTTAATAATTAAAATCTATTTTTCTATTATAATTAAAAATTGTAACATTATATAGAAAAATAAAAAACAAATTAAATATCAAGAATCTAGAAAAAGTGCTTTTTAATAATTAAAATCTATTTTTCTATTATAATTAAAAATTGTAACATTATATAGAAAAATAAAAAACAAATTAAATATCAAGAATCTAGAAAAAGTGCTTTTTAATAATTAAAATCTATTTTTCTATTATAATTAAAAATTGTAACATTATATAGAAAAATAAAAAACAAATTAAATATCAAGAATCTAGAAAAAGTGCTTTTTAATAATTAAAATCTATTTTTCTATTATAATTAAATATTGTAACATTATTTAGAATAATAAAAAACAAATTAAATATCAAGAATCTAGAAAAAGTGCTTTTTAATAATTAAAATCTATTTTTCTAGTATAATTAAATATTGTAACATTATTTAGAATAATAAAAAACAAATTAAATATCAAGAATCTAGAAAAAGTGCTTTTTAATAATTAAAATCTATTTTTCTAGTAAAATTAAATATTGTAACATTATATAGAAAAATAAAAAACAAATTAAATATCAAGAATCTAGAAAAAGTGCTTTTTAATAATTAAAATCTATTTTTCTAGTATAATTAAATATTGTAACATTATATAGAAAAATAAAAAACAAATTAAATATCAAGAATCTAGAAAAAGTGCTTTTTAATAATTAAAATCCATTTTTCTAGTATAATTAAATATTGTAATATTATTTAGAATAATGAAAAACAAATTAAATATCAAGAATCTAGAAAAAGTGCTTTTTAATAATTAAAATCTATTTTTCTAGTAAAATTAAATATTGTAACATTATTTAGAATAATAAAAAACAAATTAAATATCAAGAATCTAGAAAAAGTGCTTTTTAATAATTAAAATCTATTTTTCTAGTAAAATTAAATATTGTAACATTATATAGAAAAATAAAAAACAAATTAAATATCAAGAATCTAGAAAAAGTGCTTTTTAATAATTAAAATCTATTTTTCTAGTATAATTAAATATTGTAACATTATATAGAAAAATAAAAAACAAATTAAATATCAAGAATCTAGAAAAAGTGCTTTTTAATAATTAAAATCTATTTTTCTAGTATAATTAAATATTGTAACATTATATAGAAAAATAAAAAACAAATTAAATATCAAGAATCTAGAAAAAGTGCTTTTTAATAATTAAAATCTATTTTTCTAGTATAATTAAATATTGTAACATTATTTAGAATAATAAAAAACAAATTAAATATCAAGAATCTAGAAAAAGTGCTTTTTAATAATTAAAATCTATTTTTCTAGTAAAATTAAATATTGTAACATTATTTAGAATAATAAAAAACAAATTAAATATCAAGAATCTAGAAAAAGTGCTTTTTAATAATTAAAATCTATTTTTCTAGTAAAATTAAATATTGTAACATTATATAGAAAAATAAAAAACAAATTAAATATCAAGAATCTAGAAAAAGTGCTTTTTAATAATTAAAATCTATTTTTCTAGTATAATTAAATATTGTAACATTATATAGAAAAATAAAAAACAAATTAAATATCAAGAATCTAGAAAAAGTGCTTTTTAATAATTAAAATCTATTTTTCTAGTATAATTAAATATTGTAACATTATATAGAAAAATAAAAAACAAATTAAATATCAAGAATCTAGAAAAAGTGCTTTTTAATAATTAAAATCTATTTTTCTATTATAATTAAATATTGTAACATTATATAGAAAAATAAAAAACAAATTAAATATCAAGAATCTAGAAAAAGTGCTTTTTAATAATTAAAATCTATTTTTCTAGTATAATTAAATATTGTAACATTATATAGAAAAATAAAAAACAAATTAAATATCAAGAATCTAGAAAAAGTGCTTTTTAATAATTAAAATCTATTTTTCTAGTATAATTAAATATTGTAATATTATTTAGAATAATGAAAAACAAATTAAATATCAAGAATCTAGAAAAAGTGCTTTTTAATAATTAAAATCTATTTTTCTAGTATAATTAAATATTGTAACATTATATAGAAAAATAAAAAACAAATTAAATATCAAGAATCTAGAAAAAGTGCTTTTTAATAATTAAAATCTATTTTTCTAGTAAAATTAAATATTGTAACATTATTTAGAATAATAAAAAACAAATTAAATATCAAGAATCTAGAAAAAGTGCTTTTTAATAATTAAAATCTATTTTTCTAGTATAATTAAATATTGTAACATTATATAGAAAAATAAAAAACAAATTAAATATCAAGAATCTAGAAAAAGTGCTTTTTAATAATTAAAATCTATTTTTCTATTATAATTAAATATTGTAACATTATTTAGAATAATAAAAAACAAATTAAATATCAAGAATCTAGAAAAAGTGCTTTTTAATAATTAAAATCTATTTTTCTAGTATAATTAAATATTGTAACATTATATAGAAAAATAAAAAACAAATTAAATATCAAGAATCTAGAAAAAGTGCTTTTTAATAATTAAAATCTATTTTTCTAGTAAAATTAAATATTGTAACATTATTTAGAATAATAAAAAACAAATTAAATATCAAGAATCTAGAAAAAGTGCTTTTTAATAATTAAAATCTATTTTTCTAGTATAATTAAATATTGTAACATTATATAGAAAAATAAAAAACAAATTAAATATCAAGAATCTAGAAAAAGTGCTTTTTAATAATTAAAATCTATTTTTCTATTATAATTAAATATTGTAACATTATTTAGAATAATAAAAAACAAATTAAATATCAAGAATCTAGAAAAAGTGCTTTTTAATAATTAAAATCTATTTTTCTAGTATAATTAAATATTGTAACATTATATAGAAAAATAAAAAACAAATTAAATATCAAGAATCTAGAAAAAGTGCTTTTTGATAATTAAAATCTATTTTTCTAGTAAAATTAAATATTGTAACATTATTTAGAATAATAAAAAACAAATTAAATATCAAGAATCTAGAAAAAGTGCTTTTTAATAATTAAAATCTATTTTTCTATTATAATTAAATATTGTAACATTATATAGAAAAATAAAAAACAAATTAAATATCAAGAATCTAGAAAAAGTGCTTTTAATAATTAAAATCTATTTTTCTAGTAAAATTAAATATTGTAACATTATTTAGAATAATAAAAAACAAATTAAATATCAAGAATCTAGAAAAAGTGCTTTTTAATAATTAAAATCTATTTTTCTATTATAATTAAATATTGTAACATTATATAGAAAAATAAAAAACAAATTAAATATCAAGAATCTAGAAAAAGTGCTTTTAATAATTAAAATCTATTTTTCTATTATAATTAAATATTGTAACATTATATAGAAAAATAAAAAACAAATTAAATATCAAGAATCTAGAAAAAGTGCTTTTTAATAATTAAAATCTATTTTTCTAGTATAATTAAATATTGTAACATTATATAGAAAAATAAAAAACAAATTAAATATCAAGAATCTAGAAAAAGTGCTTTTTAATAATTAAAATCTATTTTTCTATTATAATTAAATATTGTAACATTATATAGAAAAATAAAAAACAAATTAAATATCAAGAATCTAGAAAAAGTGCTTTTTAATAATTAAAATCTATTTTTCTAGTATAATTAAATATTGTAACATTATATAGAAAAATAAAAAACAAATTAAATATCAAGAATCTAGAAAAAGTGCTTTTTAATAATTAAAATCTATTTTTCTATTATAATTAAATATTGTAACATTATATAGAAAAATAAAAAACAAATTAAATATCAAGAATCTAGAAAAAGTGCTTTTTAATAATTAAAATCTATTTTTCTAGTATAATTAAATATTGTAACATTATATAGAAAAATAAAAAACAAATTAAATATCAAGAATCTAGAAAAAGTGCTTTTTAATAATTAAAATCTATTTTTCTAGTATAATTAAATATTGTAACATTATATAGAAAAATAAAAAACAAATTAAATATCAAGAATCTAGAAAAAGTGCTTTTTAATAATTAAAATCTATTTTTCTATTATAATTAAATATTGTAACATTATATAGAAAAATAAAAAACAAATTAAATATCAAGAATCTAGAAAAAGTGCTTTTTAATAATTAAAATCTATTTTTCTAGTATAATTAAATATTGTAACATTATTTAGAATAATAAAAAACAAATTAAATATCAAGAATCTAGAAAAAGTGCTTTTTAATAATTAAAATCTATTTTTCTAGTATAATTAAATATTGTAACATTATATAGAAAAATAAAAAACAAATTAAATATCAAGAATCTAGAAAAAGTGCTTTTTAATAATTAAAATCTATTTTTCTATTATAATTAAATATTGTAACATTATTTAGAATAATAAAAAACAAATTAAATATCAAGAATCTAGAAAAAGTGCTTTTTAATAATTAAAATCTATTTTTCTAGTATAATTAAATATTGTAACATTATTTAGAATAATAAAAAACAAATTAAATATCAAGAATCTAGAAAAAGTGCTTTTTAATAATTAAAATCTATTTTTCTAGTATAATTAAATATTGTAACATTATATAGAAAAATAAAAAACAAATTAAATATCAAGAATCTAGAAAAAGTGCTTTTTAATAATTAAAATCTATTTTTCTATTATAATTAAATATTGTAACATTATATAGAAAAATAAAAAACAAATTAAATATCAAGAATCTAGAAAAAGTGCTTTTTAATAATTAAAATCTATTTTTCTATTATAATTAAATATTGTAACATTATATAGAAAAATAAAAAACAAATTAAATATCAAGAATCTAGAAAAAGTGCTTTTTAATAATTAAAATCTATTTTTCTAGTATAATTAAATATTGTAACATTATTTAGAATAATAAAAAACAAATTAAATATCAAGAATCTAGAAAAAGTGCTTTTTAATAATTAAAATCTATTTTTCTAGTATAATTAAATATTGTAACATTATATAGAAAAATAAAAAACAAATTAAATATCAAGAATCTAGAAAAAGTGCTTTTTAATAATTAAAATCTATTTTTCTATTATAATTAAATATTGTAACATTATTTAGAATAATAAAAAACAAATTAAATATCAAGAATCTAGAAAAAGTGCTTTTTAATAATTAAAATCTATTTTTCTAGTATGATTAAATATTGTAACATTATTTAGAATAATAAAAAACAAATTAAATATCAAGAATCTAGAAAAAGTGCTTTTTAATAATTAAAATCTATTTTTCTAGTATAATTAAATATTGTAACATTATATAGAAAAATAAAAAACAAATTAAATATCAAGAATCTAGAAAAAGTGCTTTTTAATAATTAAAATCTATTTTTCTATTATAATTAAATATTGTAACATTATTTAGAATAATAAAAAACAAATTAAATATCAAGAATCTAGAAAAAGTGCTTTTTAATAATTAAAATCTATTTTTCTAGTATAATTAAATATTGTAACATTATTTAGAATAATAAAAAACAAATTAAATATCAAGAATCTAGAAAAAGTGCTTTTTAATAATTAAAATCTATTTTTCTAGTATAATTAAATATTGTAACATTATATAGAAAAATAAAAAACAAATTAAATATCAAGAATCTAGAAAAAGTGCTTTTTAATAATTAAAATCTATTTTTCTATTATAATTAAATATTGTAACATTATTTAGAATAATAAAAAACAAATTAAATATCAAGAATCTAGAAAAAGTGCTTTTTAATAATTAAAATCTATTTTTCTATTATAATTAAATATTGTAACATTATTTAGAATAATAAAAAACAAATTAAATATCAAGAATCTAGAAAAAGTGCTTTTTAATAATTAAAATCTATTTTTCTATTATAATTAAATATTGTAACATTATATAGAAAAATAAAAAACAAATTAAATATCAAGAATCTAGAAAAAGTGCTTTTTAATAATTAAAATCTATTTTTCTAGTATAATTAAATATTGTAACATTATATAGAAAAATAAAAAACAAATTAAATATCAAGAATCTAGAAAAAGTGCTTTTTAATAATTAAAATCTATTTTTCTAGTATAATTAAATATTGTAACATTATTTAGAATAATAAAAAACAAATTAAATATCAAGAATCTAGAAAAAGTGCTTTTTAATAATTAAAATCTATTTTTCTAGTATAATTAAATATTGTAACATTATATAGAAAAATAAAAAACAAATTAAATATCAAGAATCTAGAAAAAGTGCTTTTTAATAATTAAAATCTATTTTTCTATTATAATTAAATATTGTAACATTATTTAGAATAATAAAAAACAAATTAAATATCAAGAATCTAGAAAAAGTGCTTTTTAATAATTAAAATCTATTTTTCTAGTATAATTAAATATTGTAACATTATATAGAAAAATAAAAAACAAATTAAATATCAAGAATCTAGAAAAAGTGCTTTTTAATAATTAAAATCTATTTTTCTAGTATGATTAAATATTGTAACATTATTTAGAATAATAAAAAACAAATTAAATATCAAGAATCTAGAAAAAGTGCTTTTTAATAATTAAAATCTATTTTTCTAGTATAATTAAATATTGTAACATTATATAGAAAAATAAAAAACAAATTAAATATCAAGAATCTAGAAAAAGTGCTTTTTAATAATTAAAATCTATTTTTCTATTATAATTAAATATTGTAACATTATTTAGAATAATAAAAAACAAATTAAATATCAAGAATCTAGAAAAAGTGCTTTTTAATAATTAAAATCTATTTTTCTAGTATAATTAAATATTGTAACATTATATAGAAAAATAAAAAACAAATTAAATATCAAGAATCTAGAAAAAGTGCTTTTTAATAATTAAAATCTATTTTTCTAGTATAATTAAATATTGTAACATTATATAGAAAAATAAAAAACAAATTAAATATCAAGAATCTAGAAAAAGTGCTTTTTGATAATTAAAATCTATTTTTCTAGTAAAATTAAATATTGTAACATTATTTAGAATAATAAAAAACAAATTAAATATCAAGAATCTAGAAAAAGTGCTTTTTAATAATTAAAATCTATTTTTCTAGTATAATTAAATATTGTAACATTATATAGAAAAATAAAAAACAAATTAAATATCAAGAATCTAGAAAAAGTGCTTTTTGATAATTAAAATCTATTTTTCTAGTAAAATTAAATATTGTAACATTATATAGAAAAATAAAAAACAAATTAAATATCAAGAATCTAGAAAAAGTGCTTTTTGATAATTAAAATCTATTTTTCTAGTATGATTAAATATTGTAACATTATTTAGAATAATAAAAAACAAATTAAATATCAAGAATCTAGAAAAAGTGCTTTTTAATAATTAAAATCTATTTTTCTAGTATAATTAAATATTGTAACATTATATAGAAAAATAAAAAACAAATTAAATATCAAGAATCTAGAAAAAGTGCTTTTTAATAATTAAAATCTATTTTTCTAGTATAATTAAATATTGTAACATTATATAGAAAAATAAAAAACAAATTAAATATCAAGAATCTAGAAAAAGTGCTTTTTGATAATTAAAATCTATTTTTCTAGTAAAATTAAATATTGTAACATTATTTAGAATAATAAAAAACAAATTAAATATCAAGAATCTAGAAAAAGTGCTTTTTAATAATTAAAATCTATTTTTCTAGTATAATTAAATATTGTAACATTATATAGAAAAATAAAAAACAAATTAAATATCAAGAATCTAGAAAAAGTGCTTTTTGATAATTAAAATCTATTTTTCTAGTAAAATTAAATATTGTAACATTATATAGAAAAATAAAAAACAAATTAAATATCAAGAATCTAGAAAAAGTGCTTTTTGATAATTAAAATCTATTTTTCTAGTATGATTAAATATTGTAACATTATTTAGAATAATAAAAAACAAATTAAATATCAAGAATCTAGAAAAAGTGCTTTTTAATAATTAAAATCTATTTTTCTAGTATAATTAAATATTGTAACATTATATAGAAAAATAAAAAACAAATTAAATATCAAGAATCTAGAAAAAGTGCTTTTTGATAATTAAAATCTATTTTTCTAGTAAAATTAAATATTGTAACATTATTTAGAATAATAAAAAACAAATTAAATATCAAGAATCTAGAAAAAGTGCTTTTTAATAATTAAAATCTATTTTTCTATTATAATTAAATATTGTAACATTATATAGAAAAATAAAAAACAAATTAAATATCAAGAATCTAGAAAAAGTGCTTTTTAATAATTAAAATCTATTTTTCTAGTAAAATTAAATATTGTAACATTATTTAGAATAATAAAAAACAAATTAAATATCAAGAATCTAGAAAAAGTGCTTTTTAATAATTAAAATCTATTTTTCTAGTATAATTAAATATTGTAACATTATATAGAAAAATAAAAAACAAATTAAATATCAAGAATCTAGAAAAAGTGCTTTTTAATAATTAAAATCTATTTTTCTAGTATAATTAAATATTGTAACATTATATAGAAAAATAAAAAACAAATTAAATATCAAGAATCTAGAAAAAGTGCTTTTTAATAATTAAAATCTATTTTTCTAGTATAATTAAATATTGTAACATTATATAGAAAAATAAAAAACAAATTAAATATCAAGAATCTAGAAAAAGTGCTTTTTAATAATTAAAATCTATTTTTCTATTATAATTAAATATTGTAACATTATATAGAAAAATAAAAAACAAATTAAATATCAAGAATCTAGAAAAAGTGCTTTTTAATAATTAAAATCTATTTTTCTATTATAATTAAATATTGTAACATTATTTAGAATAATAAAAAACAAATTAAATATCAAGAATCTAGAAAAAGTGCTTTTTAATAATTAAAATCTATTTTTCTATTATAATTAAATATTGTAACATTATATAGAAAAATAAAAAACAAATTAAATATCAAGAATCTAGAAAAAGTGCTTTTTAATAATTAAAATCTATTTTTCTAGTATAATTAAATATTGTAACATTATATAGAAAAATAAAAAACAAATTAAATATCAAGAATCTAGAAAAAGTGCTTTTTAATAATTAAAATCTATTTTTCTATTATAATTAAATATTGTAACATTATATAGAAAAATAAAAAACAAATTAAATATCAAGAATCTAGAAAAAGTGCTTTTTAATAATTAAAATCTATTTTTCTAGTATAATTAAATATTGTAACATTATATAGAAAAATAAAAAACAAATTAAATATCAAGAATCTAGAAAAAGTGCTTTTTAATAATTAAAATCTATTTTTCTAGTATAATTAAATATTGTAACATTATATAGAAAAATAAAAAACAAATTAAATATCAAGAATCTAGAAAAAGTGCTTTTTAATAATTAAAATCTATTTTTCTATTATAATTAAATATTGTAACATTATATAGAAAAATAAAAAACAAATTAAATATCAAGAATCTAGAAAAAGTGCTTTTTAATAATTAAAATCTATTTTTCTAGTATAATTAAATATTGTAACATTATATAGAAAAATAAAAAACAAATTAAATATCAAGAATCTAGAAAAAGTGCTTTTTAATAATTAAAATCTATTTTTCTGGTATAATTAAATATTGTAACATTATATAGAAAAATAAAAAACAAATTAAATATCAAGAATCTAGAAAAAGTGCTTTTTAATAATTAAAATCTATTTTTCTATTATAATTAAAAATTGTAACATTATATAGAAAAATAAAAAACAAATTAAATATCAAGAATCTAGAAAAAGTGCTTTTTAATAATTAAAATCTATTTTTCTAGTATAATTAAATATTGTAACATTATATAGAAAAATAAAAAACAAATTAAATATCAAGAATCTAGAAAAAGTGCTTTTTAATAATTAAAATCTATTTTTCTAGTAAAATTAAATATTGTAACATTATTTAGAAAAATAAAAAACAAATTAAATATCAAGAATCTAGAAAAAGTGCTTTTTAATAATTAAAATCTATTTTTCTATTATAATTAAAAATTGTAACATTATTTAGAATAATAAAAAACAAATTAAATATCAAGAATCTAGAAAAAGTGCTTTTTAATAATTAAAATCTATTTTTCTATTATAATTAAATATTGTAATATTATTTAGAATAATTAAAAACAAATTAAATATCAAGAATCTAGAAAAAGTGCTTTTTAATAATTAAAATCTATTTTTCTAGTATAATTAAATATTGTAACATTATATAGAAAAATAAAAAACAAATTAAATATCAAGAATCTAGAAAAAGTGCTTTTTAATAATTAAAATCTATTTTTCTAGTATAATTAAATATTGTAACATTATATAGAAAAATAAAAAACAAATTAAATATCAAGAATCTAGAAAAAGTGCTTTTTAATAATTAAAATCTATTTTTCTAGTATAATTAAATATTGTAACATTATATAGAATAATAAAAAACAAATTAAATATCAAGAATCTAGAAAAAGTGCTTTTTAATAATTAAAATCTATTTTTCTAGTATAATTAAATATTGTAACATTATATAGAAAAATAAAAAACAAATTAAATATCAAGAATCTAGAAAAAGTGCTTTTTAATAATTAAAATCTATTTTTCTAGTATAATTAAATATTGTAACATTATATAGAAAAATAAAAAACAAATTAAATATCAAGAATCTAGAAAAAGTGCTTTTTAATAATTAAAATCTATTTTTCTAGTATAATTAAATATTGTAACATTATTTAGAAAAATAAAAAACAAATTAAATATCAAGAATCTAGAAAAAGTGCTTTTTAATAATTAAAATCTATTTTTCTATTATAATTAAAAATTGTAACATTATTTAGAATAATAAAAAACAAATTAAATATCAAGAATCTAGAAAAAGTGCTTTTTAATAATTAAAATCTATTTTTCTATTATAATTAAATATTGTAATATTATTTAGAATAATAAAAAACAAATTAAATATCAAGAATCTAGAAAAAGTGCTTTTTAATAATTAAAATCTATTTTTCTAGTAAAATTAAATATTGTAACATTATTTAGAATAATAAAAAACAAATTAAATATCAAGAATCTAGAAAAAGTGCTTTTCTGATAATTAAAATCTATTTTTCTAGTATAATTAAATATTGTAATATTATTTAGAATAATTAAAAACAAATTAAATATCAAGAATCTAGAAAAAGTGCTTTTTAATAATTAAAATCTATTTTTCTAGTATAATTAAATATTGTAACATTATTTAGAAAAATAAAAAACAAATTAAATATCAAGAATCTAGAAAAAGTGCTTTTTAATAATTAAAATCTATTTTTCTATTATAATTAAATATTGTAATATTATTTAGAATAATTAAAAACAAATTAAATATCAAGAATCTAGAAAAAGTGCTTTTTAATAATTAAAATCTATTTTTCTAGTAAAATTAAATATTGTAACATTATTTAGAAAAATAAAAAACAAATTAAATATCAAGAATCTAGAAAAAGTGCTTTTTAATAATTAAAATCTATTTTTCTGGTATAATTAAATATTGTAACATTATTTAGAATAATAAAAAACAAATTAAATATCAAGAATCTAGAAAAAGTGCTTTTTAATAATTAAAATCTATTTTTCTATTATAATTAAAAATTGTAACATTATATAGAAAAATAAAAAACAAATTAAATATCAAGAATCTAGAAAAAGTGCTTTTTAATAATTAAAATCTATTTTTCTAGTAAAATTAAATATTGTAACATTATATAGAAAAATAAAAAACAAATTAAATATCAAGAATCTAGAAAAAGTGCTTTTTAATAATTAAAATCTATTTTTCTATTATAATTAAAAATTGTAACATTATTTAGAATAATAAAAAACAAATTAAATATCAAGAATCTAGAAAAAGTGCTTTTTAATAATTAAAATCTATTTTTCTATTATAATTAAATATTGTAACATTATATAGAAAAATAAAAAACAAATTAAATATCAAGAATCTAGAAAAAGTGCTTTTTAATAATTAAAATCTATTTTTCTAGTATAATTAAATATTGTAACATTATATAGAAAAATTAAAAACAAATTAAATATCAAGAATCTAGAAAAAGTGCTTTTTAATAATTAAAATCTATTTTTCTATTATAATTAAAAATTGTAACATTATTTAGAATAATAAAAAACAAATTAAATATCAAGAATCTAGAAAAAGTGCTTTTTAATAATTAAAATCTATTTTTCTAGTATAATTAAATATTGTAACATTATATAGAAAAATAAAAAACAAATTAAATATCAAGAATCTAGAAAAAGTGCTTTTTAATAATTAAAATCTATTTTTCTAGTAAAATTAAATATTGTAACATTATTTAGAATAATAAAAAACAAATTAAATATCAAGAATCTAGAAAAAGTGCTTTTTAATAATTAAAATCTATTTTTCTAGTATAATTAAATATTGTAACATTATATAGAAAAATAAAAAACAAATTAAATATCAAGAATCTAGAAAAAGTGCTTTTTAATAATTAAAATCTATTTTTCTATTATAATTAAATATTGTAATATTATTTAGAATAATTAAAAACAAATTAAATATCAAGAATCTAGAAAAAGTGCTTTTTAATAATTAAAATCTATTTTTCTAGTAAAATTAAATATTGTAACATTATTTAGAATAATAAAAAACAAATTAAATATCAAGAATCTAGAAAAAGTGCTTTTTAATAATTAAAATCTATTTTTCTAGTAAAATTAAATATTGTAACATTATATAGAATAATAAAAAACAAATTAAATATCAAGAATCTAGAAAAAGTGCTTTTTAATAATTAAAATCTATTTTTCTATTATAATTAAAAATTGTAACATTATTTAGAATAATAAAAAACAAATTAAATATCAAGAATCTAGAAAAAGTGCTTTTTAATAATTAAAATCTATTTTTCTATTATAATTAAAAATTGTAACATTATATAGAAAAATAAAAAACAAATTAAATATCAAGAATCTAGAAAAAGTGCTTTTTAATAATTAAAATCTATTTTTCTAGTAAAATTAAATATTGTAACATTATTTAGAATAATAAAAAACAAATTAAATATCAAGAATCTAGAAAAAGTGCTTTTTAATAATTAAAATCTATTTTTCTATTATAATTAAAAATTGTAACATTATATAGAAAAATAAAAAACAAATTAAATATCAAGAATCTAGAAAAAGTGCTTTTTAATAATTAAAATCTATTTTTCTAGTAAAATTAAATATTGTAACATTATTTAGAATAATAAAAAACAAATTAAATATCAAGAATCTAGAAAAAGTGCTTTTCTGATAATTAAAATCTATTTTTCTATTATAATTAAATATTGTAACATTATATAGAAAAATAAAAAACAAATTAAATATCAAGAATCTAGAAAAAGTGCTTTTTAATAATTAAAATCTATTTTTCTAGTATAATTAAATATTGTAACATTATATAGAAAAATAAAAAACAAATTAAATATCAAGAATCTAGAAAAAGTGCTTTTTAATAATTAAAATCTATTTTTCTGGTATAATTAAATATTGTAACATTATATAGAAAAATAAAAAACAAATTAAATATCAAGAATCTAGAAAAAGTGCTTTTTAATAATTAAAATCTATTTTTCTATTATAATTAAAAATTGTAACATTATTTAGAATAATAAAAAACAAATTAAATATCAAGAATCTAGAAAAAGTGCTTTTTAATAATTAAAATCTATTTTTCTATTATAATTAAATATTGTAATATTATTTAGAATAATTAAAAACAAATTAAATATCAAGAATCTAGAAAAAGTGCTTTTTAATAATTAAAATCTATTTTTCTAGTATAATTAAATATTGTAACATTATATAGAAAAATAAAAAACAAATTAAATATCAAGAATCTAGAAAAAGTGCTTTTTAATAATTAAAATCTATTTTTCTAGTATAATTAAATATTGTAACATTATATAGAATAATAAAAAACAAATTAAATATCAAGAATCTAGAAAAAGTGCTTTTTAATAATTAAAATCTATTTTTCTAGTAAAATTAAATATTGTAACATTATTTAGAATAATAAAAAACAAATTAAATATCAAGAATCTAGAAAAAGTGCTTTTTAATAATTAAAATCTATTTTTCTAGTATAATTAAATATTGTAACATTATATAGAATAATAAAAAACAAATTAAATATCAAGAATCTAGAAAAAGTGCTTTTTAATAATTAAAATCTATTTTTCTAGTATAATTAAATATTGTAACATTATATAGAAAAATAAAAAACAAATTAAATATCAAGAATCTAGAAAAAGTGCTTTTTAATAATTAAAATCTATTTTTCTAGTATAATTAAATATTGTAACATTATATAGAAAAATAAAAAACAAATTAAATATCAAGAATCTAGAAAAAGTGCTTTTTAATAATTAAAATCTATTTTTCTATTATAATTAAATATTGTAATATTATTTAGAATAATTAAAAACAAATTAAATATCAAGAATCTAGAAAAAGTGCTTTTTAATAATTAAAATCTATTTTTCTAGTAAAATTAAATATTGTAACATTATTTAGAATAATAAAAAACAAATTAAATATCAAGAATCTAGAAAAAGTGCTTTTCTGATAATTAAAATCTATTTTTCTAGTATAATTAAATATTGTAACATTATATAGAAAAATAAAAAACAAATTAAATATCAAGAATCTAGAAAAAGTGCTTTTTAATAATTAAAATCTATTTTTCTGGTATAATTAAATATTGTAACATTATTTAGAATAATAAAAAACAAATTAAATATCAAGAATCTAGAAAAAGTGCTTTTTAATAATTAAAATCTATTTTTCTATTATAATTAAAAATTGTAACATTATATAGAAAAATAAAAAACAAATTAAATATCAAGAATCTAGAAAAAGTGCTTTTTAATAATTAAAATCTATTTTTCTAGTAAAATTAAATATTGTAACATTATATAGAAAAATAAAAAACAAATTAAATATCAAGAATCTAGAAAAAGTGCTTTTTAATAATTAAAATCTATTTTTCTATTATAATTAAAAATTGTAACATTATTTAGAATAATAAAAAACAAATTAAATATCAAGAATCTAGAAAAAGTGCTTTTTAATAATTAAAATCTATTTTTCTAGTATAATTAAATATTGTAACATTATATAGAAAAATAAAAAACAAATTAAATATCAAGAATCTAGAAAAAGTGCTTTTTAATAATTAAAATCTATTTTTCTATTATAATTAAATATTGTAACATTATATAGAAAAATAAAAAACAAATTAAATAACAAGAATCTAGAAAAAGTGCTTTTTAATAATTAAAATCTATTTTTCTAGTATAATTAAATATTGTAACATTATATAGAAAAATAAAAAACAAATTAAATATCAAGAATCTAGAAAAAGTGCTTTTTAATAATTAAAATCTATTTTTCTATTATAATTAAAAATTGTAACATTATTTAGAATAATAAAAAACAAATTAAATATCAAGAATCTAGAAAAAGTGCTTTTTAATAATTAAAATCTATTTTTCTAGTATAATTAAATATTGTAACATTATATAGAAAAATAAAAAACAAATTAAATATCAAGAATCTAGAAAAAGTGCTTTTTAATAATTAAAATCTATTTTTCTATTATAATTAAAAATTGTAACATTATTTAGAATAATAAAAAACAAATTAAATATCAAGAATCTAGAAAAAGTGCTTTTTAATAATTAAAATCTATTTTTCTATTATAATTAAAAATTGTAACATTATTTAGAATAATAAAAAACAAATTAAATATCAAGAATCTAGAAAAAGTGCTTTTTAATAATTAAAATCTATTTTTCTAGTATAATTAAATATTGTAACATTATATAGAAAAATAAAAAACAAATTAAATATCAAGAATCTAGAAAAAGTGCTTTTTAATAATTAAAATCTATTTTTCTAGTATAATTAAATATTGTAACATTATATAGAAAAATAAAAAACAAATTAAATATCAAGAATCTAGAAAAAGTGCTTTTTAATAATTAAAATCTATTTTTCTATTATAATTAAAAATTGTAACATTATTTAGAATAATAAAAAACAAATTAAATATCAAGAATCTAGAAAAAGTGCTTTTTAATAATTAAAATCTATTTTTCTAGTATAATTAAATATTGTAACATTATATAGAAAAATAAAAAACAAATTAAATATCAAGAATCTAGAAAAAGTGCTTTTTAATAATTAAAATCTATTTTTCTAGTATAATTAAATATTGTAACATTATATAGAAAAATAAAAAACAAATTAAATATCAAGAATCTAGAAAAAGTGCTTTTTAATAATTAAAATCTATTTTTCTATTATAATTAAAAATTGTAACATTATTTAGAATAATAAAAAACAAATTAAATATCAAGAATCTAGAAAAAGTGCTTTTTAATAATTAAAATCTATTTTTCTAGTATAATTAAATATTGTAACATTATATAGAAAAATAAAAAACAAATTAAATATCAAGAATCTAGAAAAAGTGCTTTTTAATAATTAAAATCTATTTTTCTAGTATAATTAAATATTGTAACATTATATAGAAAAATAAAAAACAAATTAAATATCAAGAATCTAGAAAAAGTGCTTTTTAATAATTAAAATCTATTTTTCTAGTAAAATTAAATATTGTAACATTATTTAGAATAATAAAAAACAAATTAAATATCAAGAATCTAGAAAAAGTGCTTTTTAATAATTAAAATCTATTTTTCTAGTATAATTAAATATTGTAACATTATATAGAAAAATAAAAAACAAATTAAATATCAAGAATCTAGAAAAAGTGCTTTTTAATAATTAAAATCTATTTTTCTAGTAAAATTAAATATTGTAACATTATATAGAAAAATAAAAAACAAATTAAATATCAAGAATCTAGAAAAAGTGCTTTTTAATAATTAAAATCTATTTTTCTATTATAATTAAATATTGTAATATTATTTAGAATAATTAAAAACAAATTAAATATCAAGAATCTAGAAAAAGTGCTTTTTAATAATTAAAATCTATTTTTCTAGTAAAATTAAATATTGTAACATTATTTAGAATAATAAAAAACAAATTAAATATCAAGAATCTAGAAAAAGTGCTTTTCTGATAATTAAAATCTATTTTTCTAGTATAATTAAATATTGTAACATTATATAGAAAAATAAAAAACAAATTAAATATCAAGAATCTAGAAAAAGTGCTTTTTAATAATTAAAATCTATTTTTCTAGTATAATTAAATATTGTAACATTATATAGAAAAATAAAAAACAAATTAAATATCAAGAATCTAGAAAAAGTGCTTTTTAATAATTAAAATCTATTTTTCTGGTATAATTAAATATTGTAACATTATTTAGAATAATAAAAAACAAATTAAATATCAAGAATCTAGAAAAAGTGCTTTTTAATAATTAAAATCTATTTTTCTACTATAATTAAAAATTGTAACATTATATAGAAAAATAAAAAACAAATTAAATATCAAGAATCTAGAAAAAGTGCTTTTTAATAATTAAAATCTATTTTTCTAGTAAAATTAAATATTGTAACATTATATAGAAAAATAAAAAACAAATTAAATATCAAGAATCTAGAAAAAGTGCTTTTTAATAATTAAAATCTATTTTTCTATTATAATTAAAAATTGTAACATTATTTAGAATAATAAAAAACAAATTAAATATCAAGAATCTAGAAAAAGTGCTTTTTAATAATTAAAATCTATTTTTCTATTATAATTAAATATTGTAACATTATATAGAAAAATAAAAAACAAATTAAATATCAAGAATCTAGAAAAAGTGCTTTTTAATAATTAAAATCTATTTTTCTAGTATAATTAAATATTGTAACATTATATAGAAAAATAAAAAACAAATTAAATATCAAGAATCTAGAAAAAGTGCTTTTTAATAATTAAAATCTATTTTTCTATTATAATTAAAAATTGTAACATTATTTAGAATAATAAAAAACAAATTAAATATCAAGAATCTAGAAAAAGTGCTTTTTAATAATTAAAATCTATTTTTCTATTATAATTAAATATTGTAACATTATATAGAAAAATAAAAAACAAATTAAATATCAAGAATCTAGAAAAAGTGCTTTTTAATAATTAAAATCTATTTTTCTATTATAATTAAAAATTGTAACATTATATAGAAAAATAAAAAACAAATTAAATATCAAGAATCTAGAAAAAGTGCTTTTTAATAATTAAAATCTATTTTTCTAGTATAATTAAATATTGTAACATTATATAGAAAAATAAAAAACAAATTAAAGATCAAGAATCTAGAAAAAGTGCTTTTTAATAATTAAAATCTATTTTTCTATTATAATTAAAAATTGTAACATTATTTAGAATAATAAAAAACAAATTAAATATCAAGAATCTAGAAAAAGTGCTTTTTAATAATTAAAATCTATTTTTCTATTATAATTAAATATTGTAACATTATATAGAAAAATAAAAAACAAATTAAATATCAAGAATCTAGAAAAAGTGCTTTTTAATAATTAAAATCTATTTTTCTATTATAATTAAATATTGTAACATTATTTAGAATAATAAAAAACAAATTAAATATCAAGAATCTAGAAAAAGTGCTTTTTAATAATTAAAATCTATTTTTCTAGTATAATTAAATATTGTAACATTATATAGAAAAATAAAAAACAAATTAAAGATCAAGAATCTAGAAAAAGTGCTTTTTAATAATTAAAATCTATTTTTCTATTATAATTAAAAATTGTAACATTATTTAGAATAATAAAAAACAAATTAAATATCAAGAATCTAGAAAAAGTGCTTTTTAATAATTAAAATCTATTTTTCTATTATAATTAAATATTGTAACATTATATAGAAAAATAAAAAACAAATTAAATATCAAGAATCTAGAAAAAGTGCTTTTTAATAATTAAAATCTATTTTTCTATTATAATTAAATATTGTAACATTATATAGAAAAATAAAAAACAAATTAAATATCAAGAATCTAGAAAAAGTGCTTTTTAATAATTAAAATCTATTTTTCTATTATAATTAAATATTGTAACATTATTTAGAATAATAAAAAACAAATTAAATATCAAGAATCTAGAAAAAGTGCTTTTTAATAATTAAAATCTATTTTTCTAGTATAATTAAATATTGTAACATTATATAGAAAAATAAAAAACAAATTAAATATCAAGAATCTAGAAAAAGTGCTTTTTAATAATTAAAATCTATTTTTCTATTATAATTAAATATTGTAACATTATATAGAAAAATAAAAAACAAATTAAATATCAAGAATCTAGAAAAAGTGCTTTTTAATAATTAAAATCTATTTTTCTAGTATAATTAAATATTGTAACATTATTTAGAATAATAAAAAACAAATTAAATATCAAGAATCTAGAAAAAGTGCTTTTTAATAATTAAAATCTATTTTTCTAGTATAATTAAATATTGTAACATTATATAGAAAAATAAAAAACAAATTAAATATCAAGAATCTAGAAAAAGTGCTTTTTAATAATTAAAATCTATTTTTCTATTATAATTAAAAATTGTAACATTATTTAGAATAATAAAAAACAAATTAAATATCAAGAATCTAGAAAAAGTGCTTTTTAATAATTAAAATCTATTTTTCTATTATAATTAAATATTGTAACATTATATAGAAAAATAAAAAACAAATTAAATATCAAGAATCTAGAAAAAGTGCTTTTTAATAATTAAAATCTATTTTTCTATTATAATTAAAAATTGTAACATTATATAGAAAAATAAAAAACAAATTAAATATCAAGAATCTAGAAAAAGTGCTTTTTAATAATTAAAATCTATTTTTCTAGTATAATTAAATATTGTAACATTATATAGAAAAATAAAAAACAAATTAAATATCAAGAATCTAGAAAAAGTGCTTTTTAATAATTAAAATCTATTTTTCTAGTATAATTAAATATTGTAACATTATATAGAAAAATAAAAAACAAATTAAATATCAAGAATCTAGAAAAAGTGCTTTTTAATAATTAAAATCTATTTTTCTATTATAATTAAATATTGTAACATTATTTAGAATAATAAAAAACAAATTAAATATCAAGAATCTAGAAAAAGTGCTTTTTAATAATTAAAATCTATTTTTCTAGTATAATTAAATATTGTAACATTATATAGAAAAATAAAAAACAAATTAAATATCAAGAATCTAGAAAAAGTGCTTTTTAATAATTAAAATCTATTTTTCTATTATAATTAAATATTGTAACATTATATAGAAAAATAAAAAACAAATTAAATATCAAGAATCTAGAAAAAGTGCTTTTTAATAATTAAAATCTATTTTTCTAGTATAATTAAATATTGTAACATTATTTAGAATAATAAAAAACAAATTAAATATCAAGAATCTAGAAAAAGTGCTTTTTAATAATTAAAATCTATTTTTCTAGTATAATTAAATATTGTAACATTATATAGAAAAATAAAAAACAAATTAAATATCAAGAATCTAGAAAAAGTGCTTTTTAATAATTAAAATCTATTTTTCTATTATAATTAAAAATTGTAACATTATTTAGAATAATAAAAAACAAATTAAATATCAAGAATCTAGAAAAAGTGCTTTTTAATAATTAAAATCTATTTTTCTATTATAATTAAATATTGTAACATTATATAGAAAAATAAAAAACAAATTAAATATCAAGAATCTAGAAAAAGTGCTTTTTAATAATTAAAATCTATTTTTCTATTATAATTAAAAATTGTAACATTATATAGAAAAATAAAAAACAAATTAAATATCAAGAATCTAGAAAAAGTGCTTTTTAATAATTAAAATCTATTTTTCTAGTATAATTAAATATTGTAACATTATATAGAAAAATAAAAAACAAATTAAATATCAAGAATCTAGAAAAAGTGCTTTTTAATAATTAAAATCTATTTTTCTAGTAAAATTAAATATTGTAACATTATATAGAAAAATAAAAAACAAATTAAATATCAAGAATCTAGAAAAAGTGCTTTTTAATAATTAAAATCTATTTTTCTAGTATAATTAAATATTGTAACATTATATAGAAAAATAAAAAACAAATTAAAGATCAAGAATCTAGAAAAAGTGCTTTTTAATAATTAAAATCTATTTTTCTATTATAATTAAAAATTGTAACATTATTTAGAATAATAAAAAACAAATTAAATATCAAGAATCTAGAAAAAGTGCTTTTTAATAATTAAAATCTATTTTTCTATTATAATTAAATATTGTAACATTATATAGAAAAATAAAAAACAAATTAAATATCAAGAATCTAGAAAAAGTGCTTTTTAATAATTAAAATCTATTTTTCTATTATAATTAAATATTGTAACATTATTTAGAATAATAAAAAACAAATTAAATATCAAGAATCTAGAAAAAGTGCTTTTTAATAATTAAAATCTATTTTTCTAGTATAATTAAATATTGTAACATTATATAGAAAAATAAAAAACAAATTAAATATCAAGAATCTAGAAAAAGTGCTTTTTAATAATTAAAATCTATTTTTCTATTATAATTAAATATTGTAACATTATATAGAAAAATAAAAAACAAATTAAATATCAAGAATCTAGAAAAAGTGCTTTTTAATAATTAAAATCTATTTTTCTAGTATAATTAAATATTGTAACATTATTTAGAATAATAAAAAACAAATTAAATATCAAGAATCTAGAAAAAGTGCTTTTTAATAATTAAAATCTATTTTTCTAGTATAATTAAATATTGTAACATTATATAGAAAAATAAAAAACAAATTAAATATCAAGAATCTAGAAAAAGTGCTTTTTAATAATTAAAATCTATTTTTCTATTATAATTAAATATTGTAACATTATATAGAAAAATAAAAAACAAATTAAATATCAAGAATCTAGAAAAAGTGCTTTTTAATAATTAAAATCTATTTTTCTAGTATAATTAAATATTGTAACATTATATAGAAAAATAAAAAACAAATTAAATATCAAGAATCTAGAAAAAGTGCTTTTTAATAATTAAAATCTATTTTTCTATTATAATTAAATATTGTAACATTATATAGAAAAATAAAAAACAAATTAAATATCAAGAATCTAGAAAAAGTGCTTTTTAATAATTAAAATCTATTTTTCTAGTATAATTAAATATTGTAACATTATTTAGAATAATAAAAAACAAATTAAATATCCAGAATCTAGAAAAAGTGCTTTTTAATAATTAAAATCTATTTTTCTAGTATAATTAAATATTGTAACATTATATAGAAAAATAAAAAACAAATTAAATATCAAGAATCTAGAAAAAGTGCTTTTTGATAATTAAAATCTATTTTTCTATTATAATTAAATATTGTAACATTATATAGAAAAATAAAAAACAAATTAAATATCAAGAATCTAGAAAAAGTGCTTTTTAATAATTAAAATCTATTTTTCTATTATAATTAAATATTGTAACATTATTTAGAAAAATAAAAAACAAATTAAATATCAAGAATCTAGAAAAAGTGCTTTTTAATAATTAAAATCTATTTTTCTATTATAATTAAATATTGTAACATTATATAGAAAAATAAAAAACAAATTAAATATCAAGAATCTAGAAAAAGTGCTTTTTAATAATTAAAATCTATTTTTCTAGTATAATTAAATATTGTAACATTATATAGAAAAATAAAAAACAAATTAAATATCAAGAATCTAGAAAAAGTGCTTTTTAATAATTAAAATCTATTTTTCTATTATAATTAAATATTGTAACATTATATAGAAAAATAAAAAACAAATTAAATATCAAGAATCTAGAAAAAGTGCTTTTTAATAATTAAAATCTATTTTTCTAGTATAATTAAATATTGTAACATTATTTAGAATAATAAAAAACAAATTAAATATCCAGAATCTAGAAAAAGTGCTTTTTAATAATTAAAATCTATTTTTCTAGTATAATTAAATATTGTAACATTATATAGAAAAATAAAAAACAAATTAAATATCAAGAATCTAGAAAAAGTGCTTTTTGATAATTAAAATCTATTTTTCTATTATAATTAAATATTGTAACATTATATAGAAAAATAAAAAACAAATTAAATATCAAGAATCTAGAAAAAGTGCTTTTTAATAATTAAAATCTATTTTTCTATTATAATTAAATATTGTAACATTATTTAGAAAAATAAAAAACAAATTAAATATCAAGAATCTAGAAAAAGTGCTTTTTAATAATTAAAATCTGGATTCCGGTCCTGTACGCGGTAACAATAACTGCTCTCGCAAACAGTCCCGAGTTTTATTGCTATAAAATCGATAATACCAAAAACTAAATTGTAAAAAGTGGCTTAGTAGTAGTGCAAATTGTGAAGTGCATCACATGTGAGTACTATCGAACTTTACAACGTTTCAACTACATTGAATAATACAAAACAACACACGATTCGTATCAAAAATATCCTAGAACCACAAAAAAACACGACTAATTGTGGGTTTATCACTCACATTTTAAATCCACCAGAGTCGTACTCGGCCCTTTTCATGAAGCCGAAAATCAGAAACAGACAAAAATGAACAGCTTATCTTCATCGCAAAATAACACTACTGCAAACAACAATATGAGTACCCAACCTACTAATATCACAAATACCAATAACAGAACATATTCTGCTGCGTTAACACAAAATTCAGTTAACTTCCCAAATAAAGAACAAGCTATTATCTTTAACTCACTAGATGGACTGAAAATTCAAGACTATCTCCTGCATCTAGGCCCACTTGTCAATCCGAAGAACATAATATTTTCATCCAGAATTTCTAATAATCGTGTTTGCATATATCTGTCAAACAAGGCAATTGTTGACAATTTCTTAAACAACTATGGTACGATTTCAATTAATGGAATAGTCATCCCAGCTAGAAGATTAATAACGCCCTCAGAAAGACTTGTGCTTTCTAATGTGAGTCCTACTATTCCACATGACATTCTTATTAGTGAACTGGAAAAAATTGGATTAAAATTAATGTCTCCCATTACATTCTTAAGAATTGGAGCGACAGACCCATTGTATAGCCATATTCTTAGCTTTAGACGTCAGGTGTACATATCCCCTCCAGAAACATTGCAAATACCCGAATCCATAGAAGTAAAACATGATGACGTGGTTTATAGAATTTTTCTTACTACAGACACGACTTGTTACAAATGCAAACAACCAGGGCATATTGCAACACAATGCGTCAGCCAAACATTAATCAACACAATTCCCTCACAACCCCAATCCCCAACATTAAAACAAACAAATCAAAGTCATACTCCTCCAACAATCCAAACACCCCAACAACTTCCAATTGCTATCCAAAATTCAACCTTACCTGAGGATATCTCCCCTCAAACCTCAACAAACGCCGCTGCCCAAAGAAATACAACACCTAACTCTACCCTAACTATACCACTCGTTACAACATCAATAGAAAAACCAGCAACAACAAAACGAAATGTCGCCGAAATCTCAACCACAAGCCCAGAAATTACACCAGATGATAATTTAAATACAAAGCAAGAAATTCACTTCCAAACACCACTTCCAAAACCTGCCAATAAAAAATTCAAATTAAGAAAAGATTCTACTACAGATACCCTTAACTTGCCACAAGACACCATAGAATTTATTGACAACCACATACCCAAATTCGTATTAGATAAACAACAATTTGCAGACTTATTAGAAAATACAAATGGCTGTAGTGATGCACTAAGCATTGTCAAAGACTACACTTTAGACATCCCGTCTATAATTTTAATGCTAACTGAAGTTCATTCACAAACGGAAGATAGAAAGATCAAAATCAGATGCACCAGATTGAATAAAAAACTTAAAAGACAAATTGATGCAGACCCCGAAAGCGACTCGTCCCAGAACTAACTCACTCTTGGATTTACAAATAAATATTCTACATTCATGTACAATAATATACTTCAATGGAATATCAATAGCTACTACACCCGTTTGCCCCTATTTCAAGTGCTCATTAATAAATATTCTCCTGATATTATGTGCCTGCAAGAAACAAACTTCAAAGACAACAATATACATAAAATTAAATCATACAACGTACACTATCAAAACCGTAATGGAAATCACGCAAGCGGTGGTGTCGCAATATATACCAAAACGAATATAACAGCTAAAAACATTCAATTAAACACGCATTTAGAAGCAATAGCAGTCACAATACTACCAGGTACACCTCAAAAAATCAATATATGCAACATATACATCCCACCAAATAAACAAGTATCCGAAAACGAACTAGCCGATCTAATCGTTCAAATTCCGTCACCAAAACTAATTCTCGGGGATTTCAACGGACACAACTTAATGTGGGGATCTGATAAAACAACCACACAAGGGCAACGAATAGCGAACGTAATACGTAACCAAAATCTTGCCATACTAAATGACGGATCCAAAACCCGCTTCAACGCAGCCAGTGGCACCTTTTCAGCTATCGATCTATCTCTCTCCGATACGTCTATACCACTTACCCATACTTGGCAAGTCCTTGACGACTTATATGGAAGCGACCATTTTCCCATTTTATTATCCCAAACCAACAACATTGTAACAAGCAGCAAACCTCTACAGAAATGGAAACTACAGAAGGCAAATTGGACTCTTTTCAGAGAAAAAATTAGCGAAGGCATGCCAGGCATCTCCATTAGCGAGGACATCGACTTAACCCTCACAAAATTCAATAACGTTATCAAGGAAGCTGCCACAATATCAATAGGAAAAACCAAACACATTAAAAGAGATAAAGTAGTACCCTGGTGGAATGTAGACTGCCAACAAGCCATAAAACATAGTAAAAGAGCACTTAACATCTATAAACGTCACAAAACAGCCGAAAACCTGATATCATTAAAAGAAAAAAGAGCATACGCAAAACTAATAACCAACAAAAGTAAAAAAGAATCTTGGAAACAATACGTTCAAAATATCAACTCAAACTCAAACATGTCATCTGTTTGGAAAAAAGTTAAGAAAATAGCTGGAGCAAATACGCAATGTGGAATTAAATATTTAGAACAAGAAAGAAACGTAATCACAAACCAAATACAAATAGCAGAAGAACTAGCAGAAACCTACAGAAAACAATCATCAAACGAAAATTACAGCAAAGACTTTTTGAAATACAAGGAAACGGAAAAAACAAATCCAGTAGTCATACAACATAATAATGACAATATCAACGTACCCATCACAAAAGCCGAACTCTTGGAAACGCTTAAAACGTTAAAAAATACCTCACCAGGACCAGATGATATTCCTACAAGTTTTTTACAGCACCTACCTAATGAAGCTCTTAACTTCTTGCTAGATTTCTACAACAAAATCTGGACCCAAAACAAATTTCCTAACCTATGGAAGCAAGCTATCGTTATACCAATATTAAAAAATAATAAATCACCCACAAAGGTAGAATCTTATCGCCCAATATCACTGACATGCACATCGAGTAAACTCTTAGAAAAAATAATTAATAATAGGCTCATGTGGAAGCTGGAAACTAACAATCTTCTCATACCAGAACAAGCTGGCTTTCGCCCCCTTAGATCTACCACTGATAACCTTTTACATCTCGAAAGTGAAATTAACGAAGCATTCTGCAATAAACAAAAATGTATGGCCATATATTTCGACATCTGTAAAGCCTTCGACCTGGCATGGCATCATAAAATTTTAACTACACTGCAATCCTGGGGATTTCAAGGAAACATTTTAGCTTTTATCAAAAATTTCCTCCATAATAGAAATTTAAGAGTCCGCGCAAATGGGCACTTATCAAGCGTCAAACTCCAAACCAACGGAACACCTCAAGGATCTATTATAAGTCCAACACTCTTCCTGATAGCAATTAATGACGTCCTTAAAAACCTTAAAACACCTATACAAGCAAGACTATACGCAGATGATATGATAATATTTATCAAAGGTAAAAACATTAACTCTATGGCCAAACTTTTACAGGAGCAATTAAATAAAATCGATTGTTGGTCTAAAACTAGCGGCTTCACCTTCTCCACAGCCAAAACACAATGTATAATCTTTGCAAAGAAATTGATACAAAACACTAGACCGGTTTTAAAACTAGACGGGAAAATTCTAAAATACAACAATGAAATAACATACCTTGGACTAACGTTTGATGACACACTAAGCTGGAAAGCTCACATCAAAAAACTAACGGTTACATGCCAAAACGGATTGAACCTGCTTAAATGCTTAGCAAACAAAAACTGGGGTGCCGACGGAGATACTCTGCTATTGTTATACAGACACCTTATTCGATCAAAAATAGATTATGGTTGCATAGCCTACGCCTCAGCAGCAGCGTCAACTTTAAAACCACTAGATGTCATTCACAACAACGCTCTTCGCATAATATCTGGTGCATACAGAACAACCCCGGTAGAAAGCCTTCAATGGGAACTCAGCGAACCATCATTACACCAAAGAAGACAAATTATGAGCTTAACCTATGCATCAAAACTATCATCAATTCAACCCAGTAATCCTTCCTTTATAAACCCATCATCCATAACCAATAATCCAAAAACACACATTCCATTTCGAATACGAATCAAAGATATCCTAACATCTATACAAATCACAAAGTTTCCCGAAGTACATCAAATAAAAACCACAGCACCAGCTCCTTGGCTTGTACCCTTACCATGCTTAAACACCCAACTACTTTCATACAATAAGCACGAAACAAATCCACAAATTATTATCAATACCTACCATGAGATAATTTCCTCCTACCATGACTACACACAAATCTTCACTGACGCATCCAAGTTAAATTCTGGAGTGGGATCCGCATTCGTTACATTGGATACACAACAAAAATTCAAACTGCCAGCCGAATCTACAGTTCTTACTGGAGAACTTTACGCCATATACACAGCACTCGAACATATAAGATCATCACAAGTGAAAAAATTCATAATAATTACAGATTCAATCAACTCGCTATATAAAATTTCAAATATTTATAGTCACCATACAATTTCCAAGTTAATTAAAACAGAACTACTGAAGATGACAAATAAAACAATTGTCCTTTTATGGGTGCCCTCGCATATAGGGATACGAGGTAATGAACTAGCTGACAAATCTGCTCGAGATGCTGCAATAGATCCCAACATTACACCAACCATAAAACCGCTAGCAGTAGATTTGAAATCACATTTCCGACAAAAACTACTAGATGAATGGAAAAGAAATTGGCAAGGAAATGAGTCAAAATTAAAAGAAATCAAACCATCGCTAGGACCATGGAACATATCTGCCCCTAATCGATTCTCGCAGGTAATCATGACTAGACTTCGACTAGGTCATAGCAGACTAACCCACGAACATCTAATCACCAAAGAACCCGCACCCACATGTGATATTTGTGAAGTGCCTTTATCAGTGAAGCACATTTTGATAGAATGTCCTACTTACAGCATTGAAAGACTCACACACGGCCTCCCTCCAAATTTATATGAACTATTCAAGACCTGTGATAGTGCAACCATACTAAACTTTTTACGCGACTCAAGATTATTATACTGTTTATAATTTTAATTTCACCATGTATGTACATATAAATTCCGCCGCTAATAACCAGTCTGGTTGATGCGGTTTATTTTTTAAATAAAAAAAAAAAAAAAAAAAAATTAAAATCTATTTTTCTAGTATAATTAAATATTGTAACATTATTTAGAATAATAAAAAACAAATTAAATATCAAGAATCTAAAAAAATGCTTTATAATAATTAAAATCTATTTTTCTATTATAATTAAATATTGTAACATTATTTAGAATAATAAAAAACAAATTAAATATCAAGAATCTAGAAAAAGTGCTTTTTAATAATTAAAATCTATTTTTCTATTATAATTAAATATTGTAACATTATATAGAAAAATAAAAAACAAATTAAATATCAAGAATCTAGAAAAAGTGCTTTTTAATAATTAAAATCTATTTTTCTAGTATAATTAAATATTGTAACATTATTTAGAATAATAAAAAACAAATTAAATATCAAGAATCTAGAAAAAGTGCTTTTTAATAATTAAAATCTATTTTTCTATTATAATTAAATATTGTAACATTATATAGAAAAATAAAAAACAAATTAAATATCAAGAATCTAGAAAAAGTGCTTTTTAATAATTAAAATCTATTTTTCTATTATAATTAAATATTGTAACATTATTTAGAATAATAAAAAACAAATTAAATATCAAGAATCTAGAAAAAGTGCTTTTTAATAATTAAAATCTATTTTTCTATTATAATTAAAAATTGTAACATTATTTAGAATAATAAAAAACAAATTAAATATCAAGAATCTAGAAAAAGTGCTTTTTAATAATTAAAATCTATTTTTCTATTATAATTAAATATTGTAACATTATATAGAAAAATAAAAAACAAATTAAATATCAAGAATCTAGAAAAAGTGCTTTTTAATAATTAAAATCTATTTTTCTAGTATAATTAAATATTGTAACATTATTTAGAATAATAAAAAACAAATTAAATATCAAGAATCTAGAAAAAGTGCTTTTTAATAATTAAAATCTATTTTTCTATTATAATTAAATATTGTAACATTATATAGAAAAATAAAAAACAAATTAAATATCAAGAATCTAGAAAAAGTGCTTTTTAATAATTAAAATCTATTTTTCTATTATAATTAAATATTGTAACATTATTTAGAATAATAAAAAACAAATTAAATATCAAGAATCTAGAAAAAGTGCTTTTTAATAATTAAAATCTATTTTTCTATTATAATTAAATATTGTACCATTATTTAGAATAATAAAAAACAAATTAAATATCAAGAATCTAGAAAAAGTGCTTTTTAATAATTAAAATCTATTTTTCTATTATAATTAAATATTGTAACATTATATAGAAAAATAAAAAACAAATTAAATATCAAGAATCTAGAAAAAGTGCTTTTTAATAATTAAAATCTATTTTTCTAGTATAATTAAATATTGTAACATTATTTAGAATAATAAAAAACAAATTAAATATCAAGAATCTAGAAAAAGTGCTTTTTAATAATTAAAATCTATTTTTCTATTATAATTAAATATTGTAACATTATATAGAAAAATAAAAAACAAATTAAATATCAAGAATCTAGAAAAAGTGCTTTTTAATAATTAAAATCTATTTTTCTAGTATAATTAAATATTGTAACATTATTTAGAATAATAAAAAACAAATTAAATATCAAGAATCTAGAAAAAGTGCTTTTTAATAATTAAAATCTATTTTTCTATTGTAATTAAATATTGTAACATTATATAGAAAAATAAAAAACAAATTAAATATCAAGAATCTAGAAAAAGTGCTTTTTAATAATTAAAATCTATTTTTCTATTATAATTAAATATTGTAACATTATATAGAAAAATAAAAAACAAATTAAATATCAAGAATCTAGAAAAAGTGCTTTTTAATAATTAAAATCTATTTTTCTAGTATAATTAAATATTGTAACATTATTTAGAATAATAAAAAACAAATTAAATATCAAGAATCTAGAAAAAGTGCTTTTTAATAATTAAAATCTATTTTTCTATTATAATTAAATATTGTAACATTATATAGAAAAATAAAAAACAAATTAAATATCAAGAATCTAGAAAAAGTGCTTTTTAATAATTAAAATCTATTTTTCTATTATAATTAAATATTGTAACATTATTTAGAATAATAAAAAACAAATTAAATATCAAGAATCTAGAAAAAGTGCTTTTTAATAATTAAAATCTATTTTTCTAGTATAATTAAATATTGTAACATTATTTAGAATAATAAAAAACAAATTAAATATCAAGAATCTAGAAAAAGTGCTTTTTAATAATTAAAATCTATTTTTCTATTATAATTAAATATTGTAACATTATTTAGAATAATAAAAAACAAATTAAATATCAAGAATCTAGAAAAAGTGCTTTTTAATAATTAAAATCTATTTTTCTAGTATAATTAAATATTGTAACATTATATAGAAAAATAAAAAACAAATTAAATATCAAGAATCTAGAAAAAGTGCTTTTTAATAATTAAAATCTATTTTTCTAGTATAATTAAATATTGTAACATTATTTAGAATAATAAAAAACAAATTAAATATCAAGAATCTAGAAAAAGTGCTTTTTAATAATTAAAATCTATTTTTCTATTATAATTAAATATTGTAACATTATTTAGAATAATAAAAAACAAATTAAATATCAAGAATCTAGAAAAAGTGCTTTTTAATAATTAAAATCTATTTTTCTAGTATAATTAAATATTGTAACATTATATAGAAAAATAAAAAACAAATTAAATATCAAGAATCTAGAAAAAGTGCTTTTTAATAATTAAAATCTATTTTTCTAGTATAATTAAATATTGTAACATTATTTAGAATAATAAAAAACAAATTAAATATCAAGAATCTAGAAAAAGTGCTTTTTAATAATTAAAATCTATTTTTCTATTATAATTAAATATTGTAACATTATTTAGAATAATAAAAAACAAATTAAATATCAAGAATCTAGAAAAAGTGCTTTTTAATAATTAAAATCTATTTTTCTAGTATAATTAAATATTGTAACATTATTTAGAATAATAAAAAAC
>CAUJLB010000182.1:0-21445 GCA_963243735.1 Neocrepidodera transversa
CATTTATTTTCATTTATTTTCATTTATTTTCATTTATTTTCATTTATTTTCATTTATTTTCATTTATTTTCATTTATTTTCATTTATTTTCATTTATTTTCATTTATTTTCATTTATTTTCATTTATTTTCATTTATTTTCATTTATTTTCATTTATTTTCATTTATTTTCATTTATTTTCATTTATTTTCATTTATTTTCATTTATTTTCATTTATTTTCATTTATTTTCATTTATTTTCATTTATTTTCATTTATTTTCTTTTATTTTCTTTTATTTTCATTTATTTTCATTTATTTTCATTTATTTTCATTTATTTTCATTTATTTTCATTTATTTTCATTTATTTTCATTTATTTTCATTTATTTTCATTTATTTTCATTTATTTTCATTTATTTTCATTTATTTTCATTTATTTTCATTTATTTTCATTTATTTTCATTTATTTTCATTTATTTTCATTTATTTTCATTTATTTTCATTTATTTTCATTTATTTTCATTTATTTTCATTTATTTTCATTTATTTTCATTTATTTTCATTTATTTTCATTTATTTTCTTGTATTATCATTTATTTTTATTAATCTTTATTTATTTTCATTTGCTTTCATGGATTTACATGTATTTTCATTTATTTTTATTTACTTTCATGTATTTACATGCATTTTCATTTGTTTTCATTTATTTTCATTTATTTTCATTTATTTTCATTTATTTTCATTTATTTTTATTTATTTTCATTTATTTTCATTTATTTTCATTTATTTTCATTTATTTTCATTTATTTTCATTTATTTTCATTTATTTTCATTTATTTTCATTTATTTTCATTTATTTTCATTTATTTTCATTTATTTTCATTTATTTTCATTTATTTTCATTTATTTTCATTTATTTTCATTTATTTTCATTTATTTTCATTTATTTTCATTTATTTTCATTTATTTTCATTTATTTTCATTTATTTTCATTTATTTTCATTTATTTTCATTTATTTTCATTTATTTTCATTTATTTTCATTTATTTTCATTTATTTTCATTTATTTTCATTTATTTTCATTTATTTTCATTTATTTTCATTTATCTTCATTTATTTTCATTTATTTTCATTTATTTTCATTTATTTTCATTTATTTTCTTTTATTTTCTTTTATTTTCATTTATTTTCATTTATTTTCATTTATTTTCATTTATTTTCATTTATTTTCATTTATTTTCATTTATTTTCATTTATTTTCATTTATTTTCATTTATTTTCATTTATTTTCATTTATTTTCATTTATTTTCATTTATTTTCATTTATTTTCATTTATTTTCATTTATTTTCATTTATTTTCATTTATTTTCATTTATTTTCATTTATTTTCATTTATTTTCATTTATTTTCATTTATTTTCATTTATTTTCATTTATTTTCATTTATTTTCATTTATTTTCATTTATTTTCATTTATTTTCATTTATTTTCATTTATTTTCAATTATTTTCATTTATTTTCATTTATTTTCATTCATTTTCATTTATTTTCATTTATTTTCATTTATTTTCATTTATTTTCATTTATTTTCATTTATTTTCATTTATTTTCATTTATTTTCATTTATTTTCATTTATTTTCATTTATTTTCATTTATTTTCATTTATTTTCATTTATTTTCATTTATTTTCATTTATTTTCATTTATTTTCATTTATTTTCATTTATTTTCATTTATTTTCATTTATTTTTATTTATTTTCATTTATTTCCATTTATTTTCATTTATTTTCATTTATTTCCATTTATTTTCATTTATTTTCATTTATTTTCTTGTATTATCATTTATTTTTATTAATCTTTATTTATTTTCATTTACTTTCATGGATTTACATGTATTTTCATTTATTTTTATTTACTTTCATGTATTTACATGCATTTTCATTTGTTTTCATTTATTTTCATTTATTTTCATTTATTTTCATTTATTTTCATTTATTTTCATTTATTTTCATTTATTTTCATTTATTTTTATTTATTTTCATTTATTTTCATTTATTTTCATTTATTTTCATTTATTTTCATTTATTTTCATTTATTTTCATTTATTTTCATTTATTTTCATTTATTTTCATTTATTTTCATTTATTTTCATTTATTTTCATTTATTTTCATTTATTTTCATTTATTTTCATTTATTTTCATTTATTTTCATTTATTTTCATTTATTTTCATTTATTTTCATTTATTTTCATTTATTTTCATTTATTTTCATTTATTTTCATTTATTTTCATTTATTTTCATTTATTTTCATTTATTTTCATTTATTTTCATTTATTTTCATTTATTTTCATTTATTTTCATTTATTTTCATTTATTTTCATTTATTTTCATTTATTTTCATTTATTTTCATTTATTTCCATCTATTTTCATTTATTTTCATTTATTTTCTTGTATTATCATTTATTTTTATTAATCTTTATTTATTTTCATTTACTTTCAAGGATTTACATGTATTTTCATTTATTTTTATTTACTTTCATGTATTTACATGCATTTTCATTTGTTTTCATTTATTTTCATTTATTTTCATTTATTTTCATTTATTTTCATTTATTTTCATTTATTTTCTCAGTTGTTCAGATTCAATTAAGTCACAGTCTGGAACACGAACATCTGTCAAGTCCTGTATAAACATAGAAGGCGTCAATGGAACCAACTCTAGCGACGAATCAGACATACATGTTAGTGGTCTACTATTGATAACAGCTTCACACTCACACAAAATTGTTAACATTTCCTCAAAATTCAGTGAAGCCTTACCTAAAGTTCTACGTAATAAATCTTTCAATATACGGATTAACCTTTCCCAAAAACCTCCCCACCAACTACCAGTTGGAACATTAAATCGCCACTCTATCTTATCTACGCTACAGTATTTTAAAATTCGACTCCAATCGATTTCTTTAAGAGCGTTAGCCGTTCCTACAAAATTGGAACCATTGTCACTGTAAACAATCTTAGGACGTCCCCTTCTAGCAACAAAACGACGAAAAGTTTGCAAAAATATTTCAGTTGATAAAGATGACAGCAGCTCTAAATGTATCGCTCTGTATACCGCACAAGTAAATAAAGCTATCCAATGTTTTTGATTGCCCTGTAAATACAAAGGTCCTGCAATATCTATTCCTACTACCTCGAAAACCTTAGCATCTTTAACTCGATTCTCAGGAAGAGCCGATGGCACTGAATCTAAATTTTTATTTGAAAACCTCTTGCATCGGATACATTTAGTAATCACTGATCGTATAGTACGTCGACCTCCTAAAATCCAGTATCTCTCTCTGATTAAACTCAGCAAACCTTGTACGCCCACATGACAAGATTTAATATGTTGCTCCATAATTAAATTAGAAATAAAAGTATGCTTAGAAGGCAATAAAATAGGACAACGAAAATCAAATGTATCTTCACGATTAATAAGTTTTGTTTTTATTCTCAAAATACCAACTTCATCTTTAAAGGGATGTAGATTAGCAAGGGCATTGTTCTTTTCATAATTAGGAAAAGACTCCTGCTGGATTAATTTGAAAATAACCAACTCAGCTTCCTCAAATTCAGTTGAAGATAATTCTCCGAAACGACGATTTTTAGAATACCTGCAATTGTAAATAAAACGTAAAATCCAGCTGATCATTCGAACTGTTTTAGAAAACTTTGAAAAATATCGACAATACCAACTAGAATTAGTTTGTGTATATAAACACGAGCTAACACCTTTTCGCATCTCAACAGCAATATCAATTTCATTAAAATTTACAACTTCGGGTGACCATGAATCAGGTGACAATCTTAACCAATCAGGTCCTTCCCACCACCTAGAGTTCAATAACCTTTTAGCTGAACATCCTCTCGAAGGCAGGTCTGCAGTTGAAAACTGTCATGAGAAAATACTACCTTTCATATTGTAATTTTTCAAATAATTCTTATCCGAAAAAGGTAATAAAAAGTTGATTCAAAAAAAGCTTTCCTTATTAAATTGATAACCAAGATTTTACATTTGTGGCGACCGTGACAGGACTCTATTTTGGTTTAAATGGATAAAGCAAGGAAAGCAAGAACAGCTTTGAGGTCAGTTTTCTCGAAACAGTATGAAAGTATCAGTTCCATGGTTGCTGATAAAAGAAGTTTGGTCGAAGTTAAAGCTGTTTATAGAGGATTAGAACAAGGGTATGAAGGAATACATAATTTAGATACTGAAATTTTCGATCTGATGTTAGAACAGACCGTTACAGAAGCAGAACTAGAGGAAGAAACTATTTCTGCAAGTGAGTACCTCTTTAAAATAAATATCATGAGAGAAAAGATGTCTATGATCGAAAATAAGACGTTAGATGATGCTGCATCTCTAAATAGTAATTCGTCACAAATCGGAAGATTCAGACTTCCAAAAATTGAGTTAAAGAAATATGGTGGTGATTTAGGCGAATGGCTTCATTTTTGGGGATTGTTTAAGAAGGTACATGAAAATCATACCATTCATGTTGAGGAGAAGTTTCAGTATTTAATTCAATCAACGTTTCCTGGATCTAGAGCAAGACTTGTTGTAGAGAGTTTTCCCCCTACATCAGAAAACTACGGCAAAGCAGTAGAAGCACTTAAATCTCGTTTTGGTCGTGAAGATCTCTTAATAGAATTTTACGTCAGAGAGCTGTTAAATTTGGTAACGACATCTACAGTTTCCTTGGTTTCCCTGTATGACAAACTGGAATGTAAATTAAGAGCTTTAGAGTCGTTGGGAGTAGCTACAGACAAATGTTCGTCGATGCTTTTCCCACTTGTTGAGTCGTGCCTTCCCGAAGAATTGCTGCGTATCTGGCAGAGAAGTAATAATACAGGCAACTCTATAGTTAACTCTAAAGATAAATTGGAAAGTCTTATGAATTTCATTCGAGGTGAAGTTGAAAATGAAGAAAAAGTGTCTATGGCAATGGCTGGAATTGGTTCTGCAATGTCCAAAAAGAAGAAAACCTTGGAGAAAAAAGAAAATATGCCCACTGCAGCTGGACTTCTAACTCAGAGTAATAATGTATTTAATTGTATTTTTTGCGGAAGTAATAAGCATAAAAGTCATATTTGTTCAGATGCTAATAAGATGACACTTGAGGCTAAGAAACAATTACTTGTTGATAATAATTGTTGTTTTATATGTTTTAAAGTAGGTCACACTACCAAAAGATGCAGATTTTATATTAGATGTAGTAAATGCAATAAAAGGCATTTTTTGATAATGTGTCCACAATCGAATGAAAAAACGGGCAAGCAATTTAATGTTCCTAAGCCATCAAGTGAAAACTCAAATAATTTATGTGTTTCTCAAGAAATATCTCTGGCTAGCCTTACTAGTTCTCATAAAGTTCTTTTACAGACATTTTCTGTCATTTTAAAGGGTAGTAATGGAGTTGAACGTCAGGGTAGGGCCATAATAGATACTGCAGCTCAAAGGTCTTATATTTTAGCTAAAACTGCAGTTGAATTAGATTATCCTATTTTGAAAAATGAATCAATAGTTCATACATTATTTGGTAATTTGCAAACTGAAGAGAAAAATTACAATATGAAAGGTAGTATTTTCTCATGACAGTTTTCAAAAAATCAACAAATATCTCCAACAGCGACAAGTATATCTAGTAGTACACAATTAGCACTATTATATTATAAACACTACATATATCTAGTAGTACACAATTAGCACTATTATATTATAAACACTACATATACTCCCCACTTGCAATTTTCATTTACATGTCAGAAATGGTAACAACAATAAAATTGTAACATACGTAAACTAATAAATTATTTCAAAATATAATAGTAAAATTATACCTAAAATGAAAACAGATTAGGTTTTCTTACTTGACGCCCACTCCGAGTCTTAACATTTTCAACTTGAGTCTTAACATTTTCAACTTTATCATCAGATTTTGAATTTTTCTTATAAGTTTTAATTTGTTCAGATGTTTCAGCTGACTTTATTTCTAATGGAAAAATTCTCTGAATAGGTCTTAAAAGTTCTCCATTTTTTGTATGAACTCTAACCAACCTAATCTCTTTGTCTTTACCCGGAATGACTTCAATAATACGAGCTAAAGGCCAGTCGATTCTTTTAGCGTTATCATAACCTAATAATACTATTTCACCTACTTCTAAATGTTTACCTACCTTTGCCGTTTGAGTATACCTTAACTGGCCCAAATATTCGACTCTAAACCTTTTCCTTAATTCTTCACATAATCTTTTCCTGTATTTTGCACGTCTAGTCAGTTGTTCAGATTCAATTAAGTCACAGTCTGGAACACGAACATCTGTCAAGTCCTGTATAAACATAGAAGGCGTCAATGGAACCAACTCTAGCGACGAATCAGACATACATGTTAGTGGTCTACTATTGATAACAGCTTCACACTCACACAAAATTGTTAACATTTCCTCAAAATTCAGTGAAGCCTTACCTAAAGTTCTACGTAATAAATCTTTCAATATACGGATTAACCTTTCCCAAAAACCTCCCCACCAACTACCAGTTGGAACATTAAATCGCCACTCTATCTTATCTACGCTACAGTATTTTAAAATTCGACTCCAATCGATTTCTTTAAGAGCGTTAGCCGTTCCTACAAAATTGGAACCATTGTCACTGTAAACAATCTTAGGACGTCCCCTTCTAGCAACAAAACGACGAAAAGTTTGCAAAAATATTTCAGTTGATAAAGATGACAGGAGCTCTAAATGTATCGCTCTGTATACCGCACAAGTAAATAAAGCTATCCAATGTTTTTGATTGCCCTGTAAATACAAAGGTCCTGCAATATCTATTCCTACTACCTCGAAAACCTTAGCATCTTTAACTCGATTCTCAGGAAGAGCCGATGGCACTGAATCTAAATTTTTATTTGAAAACCTTTTGCATCGGATACATTTAGTAATCACTGATCGTATAGTACGTCGACCTCCTAAAATCCAGTATCTCTCTCTGATTAAACTCAGCAAACCTTGTACGCCCACATGACAAGATTTAATATGTTGCTCCATAATTAAATTAGAAATAAAAGTATGCTTAGAAGGCAATAAAATAGGACAACGAAAATCAAATGTATCTTCACGATTAATAAGTTTTGTTTTTATTCTCAAAATACCAACTTCATCTTTAAAGGGATGTAGATTAGCAAGGGCATTGTTCTTTTCATAATTAGGAAAAGACTCCTGCTGGATTAATTTGAAAATAACCAACTCAGCTTCCTCAAATTCAGTTGAAGATAAATTGTAACATACGTAAACTAATAAATTATTTCAAAATATAATAGTAAAATTATACCTAAAATGAAAACAGATTAGGTTTTCTTACTTGACGCCCACTCCGAGTCTTAACATTTTCAACTTGAGTCTTAACATTTTCAACTTTATCATCAGATTTTGAATTTTTCTTATAAGTTTTAATTTGTTCAGATGTTTCAGCTGACTTTATTTCTAATGGAAAAATTCTCTGAATAGGTCTTAAAAGTTCTCCATTTTTTGTATGAACTCTAACCAACCTAATCTCTTTGTCTTTACCCGGAATGACTTCAATAATACGAGCTAAAGGCCAGTCGATTCTTTTAGCGTTATCATAACCTAATAATACTATTTCACCTACTTCTAAATGTTTACCTACCTTTGCCGTTTGAGTATACCTTAACTGGCCCAAATATTCGACTTTAAACCTTTTCCTTAATTCTTCACATAATCTTTTCCTGTATTTTGCACGTCTAGTCAGTTGTTCAGATTCAATTAAGTCACAGTCTGGAACACGAACATCTGTCAAGTCCTGTATAAACATAGAAGGCGTCAATGGAACCAACTCTAGCGACGAATCAGACATATATGTTAGTGGTCTACTATTGATAACAGCTTCACACTCACACAAAATTGTTAACATTTCCTCAAAATTCAGTGAAGCCTTACCTAAAGTTCTACGTAATAAATCTTTCAATATACGGATTAACCTTTCCCAAAAACCTCCCCACCAACTACCAGTTGGAACATTAAATCGCCACTCTATCTTATCTACGCTACAGTATTTTAAAATTCGACTCCAATCGATTTCTTTAAGAGCGTTAGCCGTTCCTACAAAATTGGAACCATTGTCACTGTAAACAATCTTAGGACGTCCCCTTCTAGCAACAAAACGACGAAAAGTTTGCAAAAATATTTCAGTTGATAAAGATGACAGGAGCTCTAAATGTATCGCTCTGTATACCGCACAAGTAAATAAAGCTATCCAATGTTTTTGATTGCCCTGTAAATACAAAGGTCCTGCAATATCTATTCCTACTACCTCGAAAACCTTAGCATCTTTAACTCGATTCTCAGGAAGAGCCGATGGCACTGAATCTAAATTTTTATTTGAAAACCTTTTGCATCGGATATATTTAGTAATCACTGATCGTATAGTACGTCGACCTCCTAAAATCCAGTATCTCTCTCTGATTAAACTCAGCAAACCTTGTACGCCCACATGACAAGATTTAATATGTTGCTCCATAATTAAATTAGAAATAAAAGTATGCTTAGAAGGCAATAAAATAGGACAACGAAAATCAAATGTATCTTCACGATTAATAAGTTTTGTTTTTATTCTCAAAATACCAACTTCATCTTTAAAGGGATGTAGATTAGCAAGGGCATTGTTCTTTTCATAATTAGGAAAAGACTCCTGCTGGATTAATTTGAAAATAACCAACTCAGCTTCCTCAAATTCAGTTGAAGATAATTCTAGATAAAAAATGGAGAACTTTTAAGACCTATTCAGAGAATTTTTCCATTAGAAATAAAGTCAGCTGAAACATCTGAACAAATTAAAACTTATAAGAAAAATTCAAAATCTGATGATAAAGTTGAAAATGTTAAGACTCGGAGTGGGCGTCAAGTAAGAAAACCTAATCTGTTTTCATTTTAGGTATAATTTTACTATTATATTTTGAAATAATTTATTAGTTTACGTATGTTACAATTTTATTGTTGTTACCATTTCTGACATGTAAATGAAAATTGCAAGTGGGGAGTATATGTAGTGTTTATAATATAATAGTGCTAATTGTGTACTACTAGATATACTTGTCGCTGTTGGAGATATTTGTTGATTTTTGAAAACTGTCATGAGAAAATACTACCTTTCATATTGTAATTTTTTTATTTGAAAACTGTCATGAAAAAAAATACTACCTTTCATATTGTAATTTTTCAAATAATTCTTATCCGAAAAAGGTAATAAAAAGTTGATTCAAAAAAAAGCTTTCCTTATTAAATTGATAACCAAGATTTTACATTTGTGGCGACCGTGACAGGACTCTATTTTGGTTTAAATGGATAAAGCAAGGAAAGCAAGAACAGCTTTGAGGTCAGTTTTCTCGAAACAGTATGAAAGTATCAGTTCCATGGTTGCTGATAAAAGAAGTTTGGTCGAAGTTAAAGCTGTTTATAGAGGATTAGAACAAGGGTATGAAGGAATACATAATTTAGATACTGAAATTTTCGATCTGATGTTAGAACAGACCGTTACAGAAGCAGAACTAGAGGAAGAAACTATTTCTGCAAGTGAGTACCTCTTTAAAATAAATATCATGAGAGAAAAGATGTCTATGATCGAAAATAAGACGTTAGATGATGCTGCTGCATCTCTAAATAGTAATTCGTCACAAATCGGAAGATTCAGACTTCCAAAAATTGAGTTAAAGAAATATGGTGGTGATTTAGGCGAATGGCTTCATTTTTGGGGATTGTTTAAGAAGGTACATGAAAATCATACCATTCATGTTGAGGAGAAGTTTCAGTATTTAATTCAATCAACGTTTCCTGGATCTAGAGCAAGACTTGTTGTAGAGAGTTTTCCCCCTACATCAGAAAACTACGGCAAAGCAGTAGAAGCACTTAAATCTCGTTTTGGTCGTGAAGATCTCTTAATAGAATTTTACGTCAGAGAGCTGTTAAATTTGGTAACGACATCTACAGTTTCCTTGGTTTCCCTGTATGACAAACTGGAATGTAAATTAAGAGCTTTAGAGTCGTTGGGAGTAGCTACAGACAAATGTTCGTCGATGCTTTTCCCACTTGTTGAGTCGTGCCTTCCCGAAGAATTGCTGCGTATCTGGCAGAGAAGTAATAATACAGGCAACTCTATAGTTAACTCTAAAGATAAATTGGAAAGTCTTATGAATTTCATTCGAGGTGAAGTTGAAAATGAAGAAAAAGTGTCTATGGCAATGGCTGGAATTGGTTCTGCAATGTCCAAAAAGAAGAAAACCTTGGAGAAAAAAGAAAATATGCCCACTGCAGCTGGACTTCTAACTCAGAGTAATAATGTATTTAATTGTATTTTTTGCGGAAGTAATAAGCATAAAAGTCATATTTGTGCAGATGCTAATAAGATGACACTTGAGGCTAAGAAACAATTACTTGTTGATAATAATTGTTGTTTTATATGTTTTAAAGTAGGTCACACTACCAAAAGATGCAGATTTTATATTAGATGTAGTAAATGCAATAAAAGGCATTTTTTGATAATGTGTCCACAATCGAATGAAAAAACGGGCAAGCAATTTAATGTTCCTAAGCCATCAAGTGAAAACTCAAATAATTTATGTGTTTCTCAAGAAATATCTCTGGCTAGCCTTACTAGTTCTCATAAAGTTCTTTTACAGACATTTTCTGTCATTTTAAAGGGTAGTAATGGAGTTGAACGTCAGGGTAGGGCCATAATAGATACTGCAGCTCAAAGGTCTTATATTTTAGCTAAAACTGCAGTTGAATTAGATTATCCTATTTTGAAAAATGAATCAATAGTTCATACATTATTTGGTAATTTGCAAACTGAAGAGAAAATACATAATTCTTATATGATTCATTTAAGAAATTTAGAAAACTCCTATGCTTGCAATTTCATAGCTTTGGATCAACCTAAGATTTGTGGAGAGCTTCAAGCAGTAAGTCGTGGTCCATGGGAATCCGAATTACTTGTCCAAGGAATAACTTTGGTAGATAACGATTCTTTAGAAATTAATATTTTGATTGGTGCGGACGTTGCCGGGAAGTTATTAACAGGTAAAGTTGTTCAATTAGCTTGTGGGTTAACTGCTGTTGAAACTCTTCTAGGATGGACTTTAATGGGTAAATATAGGGTACCAGAAGTTGAAAATGAAACTCAGACTGAGTCCACTATATTTGTAACTTCTATGTTTACAGGTCAATTTAGTATAACGGATTTATGGGAACTAGATGTGTTAGGTATTACGGATCCTTTTGATAAATCTAAGGAAGAGTTAGCTAAGGCAACAGTCAAGCATTTTAAAAAGACTGTTACTCGAGATATTAGTGGTAGATACATTGTTCATCTTCCGTGGGTAGAAGGTCATCCAGTTCTACCAACTAATTATTTTCTAGCTTTACGTAGACTTGATTCTATGATAAAGAAATTGGAAATGGAAGGTTATAGGTCTGGTTATGATGATGTGTTTAAAGATTGGCTAAATGAACAGATTATTGAAGAAGTTCCCAATGAAGAGTCGAGTATTTACGGACATTATTTACCCCATAGGCATGTTATCAAGGAGAATAGTACTACGAGAATCAGGCCGGTGTTTGATGCTTCAGCGCATGAGAAACACTCTCCGTCTCTTAATTCATGTCTAGAGAAAGGTATCAATTTATTGGAACAAATTCCTACAATTCTTTTGAAATTTAGAATGAAAGCTATTGGAGTGATTGCAGATATTAAGAAAGCATTTTTACAAATTTGGCTCGATCCAAGAGATCGCGATTTTTTAAGGTTTATATGGAGAAATACTGAAGGTGAATTAAAAGTTTTCAGACATTGTAGAGTAGTTTTCGGGGTTACAAGCAGTCCTTTTCTTCTAGGTGCTGTAATTCAATTTCACTTAGAACAATATTTAATTGATGCTTTTAAGAACATCACTAATGATACTAATGACTTGGAACTTAGTGGTTTTGTAGAGCAACTTAAAAGTAGTTTCTATGTTGACAACTGTGTAACTAGTGTAAAAAATCAAACTGAGCTTTCGCAATTTATGACAATTGCTAAAAATGTCATGTGGGATGCCAAATTTGACCTCAGAGGATGGGAGTACACGGAACCTCTTCTTCCTTTAAATTGTAATAATTTATCAAATGTTCTGGGTTTAGTTTGGGATAGGAGAGAGGATACGCTATCTATTTGTTGTAATAGTTGGAAAAACGTTAATTTTAAGAAAATTACTAAACGTACTTTGCTATCTATGGCTCACAGGGTGTTCGATCCAATAGGTTACACTTGTGCAGTTACGTTATGTCCGAAATTACTTTTGCAGCGTACTTGGCAAGATAAATTAAAATGGGATGAAGAGTTAAGTGATGAAATAAAATCAGTTTTCATAGAATGGGTTGAAGGACTTTCATTTTTAACGCAAATTAGGATACCTAGATACTTTTCTGCATTTGGAAGTGGTAAATGGTTGGATGTTCAGATTCACACATTTTGTGATGCTTGTCAAACATCTTATGCTGCTGCTGTTTTTCTCAGAATTTTAACTGAATCGGGTCCAGTTATTCAGTTAATTCAAGCTAAAGCTAGAGTTGCATCTATTAAGAAAAAACTTTCTATACCAAGGTTAGAACTAATTTCAGCTACAATAGGGTCACGTCTTGGAATGTCTATAGAAAATGTTAACGTCGTTAAAAATGCTAATTATTTCTATTGGTCCGATTCATCCACAGTTATTGCATGGATTAATAGAAATGAACAGTGGTCAGTTTTTGTCAATAATAGAGTGACAGACATTTTAAAATTAACTAAAAAAGAACAGTGGCATTTAGTGCCTGGTTCCATGAATCCTGCAGACCTGCCTTCGAGAGGATGTTCAGCTAAAAGGTTATTGAACTCTAGGTGGTGGGAAGGACCTGATTGGTTAAGATTGTCACCTGATTCATGGTCACCCGAAGTTGTAAATTTTAATGAAATTGATATTGCTGTTGAGATGCGAAAAGGTGTTAGCTCGTGTTTATATACACAAACTAATTCTAGTTGGTATTGTCGATATTTTTCAAAGTTTTCTAAAACAGTTCGAATGATCAGCTGGATTTTACGTTTTATTTACAATTGCAGGTATTCTAAAAATCGTCGTTTCGGAGAATTATCTTCAACTGAATTTGAGGAAGCTGAGTTGGTTATTTTCAAATTAATCCAGCAGGAGTCTTTTCCTAATTATGAAAAGAACAATGCCCTTGCTAATCTACATCCCTTTAAAGATGAAGTTGGTATTTTGAGAATAAAAACAAAACTTATTAATCGTGAAGATACATTTGATTTTCGTTGTCCTATTTTATTGCCTTCTAAGCATACTTTTATTTCTAATTTAATTATGGAGCAACATATTAAATCTTGTCATGTGGGCGTACAAGGTTTGCTGAGTTTAATCAGAGAGAGATACTGGATTTTAGGAGGTCGACGTACTATACGATCAGTGATTACTAAATGTATCCGATGCAAGAGGTTTTCAAATAAAAATTTAGATTCAGTGCCATCGGCTCTTCCTGAGAATCGAGTTAAAGATGCTAAGGTTTTCGAGGTAGTAGGAATAGATATTGCAGGACCTTTGTATTTACAGGGCAATCAAAAACATTGGATAGCTTTATTTACTTGTGCGGTATACAGAGCGATACATTTAGAGCTGCTGTCATCTTTATCAACTGAAATATTTTTGCAAACTTTTCGTCGTTTTGTTGCTAGAAGGGGACGTCCTAAGATTGTTTACAGTGACAATGGTTCCAATTTTGTAGGAACGGCTAACGCTCTTAAAGAAATCGATTGGAGTCGAATTTTAAAATACTGTAGCGTAGATAAGATAGAGTGGCGATTTAATGTTCCAACTGGTAGTTGGTGGGGAGGTTTTTGGGAAAGGTTAATCCGTATATTGAAAGATTTATTACGTAGAACTTTAGGTAAGGCTTCACTGAATTTTGAGGAAATGTTAACAATTTTGTGTGAGTGTGAAGCTGTTATCAATAGTAGACCACTAACATATATGTCTGATTCGTCGCTAGAGTTGGTTCCATTGACGCCTTCTATGTTTATACAGGACTTGACAGATGTTCGTGTTCCAGACTGTGACTTAATTGAATCTGAACAACTGACTAGACGTGCAAAATACAGGAAAAGATTATGTGAAGAATTAAGGAAAAGGTTTAGAGTCGAATATTTGGGACAGTTTAGGTATACTCAAACGGCAAAGGTAGGTAAACATTTAGAAGTAGGTGAAATAGTATTATTAGGTTATGATAACGCTAAAAGAATCGACTGGCCTTTAGCTCGTATTATTGAAGTCATTCCGGGTAAAGACAAAGAGATTAGGTTGGTTAGAGTTCATACAAAAAATGGAGAACTTTTAAGACCTATTCAGAGAATTTTTCCATTAGAAATAAAGTCAGCTGAAACATCTGAACAAATTAAAACTTATAAGAAAAATTCAAAATCTGATGATAAAGTTGAAAATGTTAAGACTCAAGTTGAAAATGTTAAGACTCGGAGTGGGCGTTCAACTGAATTTGAGGAAGCTGAGTTGGTTATTTTCAAATTAATCCAGCAGGAGTCTTTTCCTAATTATGAAAAGAACAATGCCCTTGCTAATCTACATCCCTTTAAAGATGAAGTTGGTATTTTGAGAATAAAAACAAAACTTATTAATCGTGAAGATACATTTGATTTTCGTTGTCCTATTTTATTGCCTTCTAAGCATACTTTTATTTCTAATTTAATTATGGAGCAACATATTAAATCTTGTCATGTGGGCGTACAAGGTTTGCTGAGTTTAATCAGAGAGAGATACTGGATTTTAGGAGGTCGACGTACTATACGATCAGTGATTACTAAATGTATCCGATGCAAGAGGTTTTCAAATAAAAATTTAGATTCAGTGCCATCGGCTCTTCCTGAGAATCGAGTTAAAGATGCTAAGGTTTTCGAGGTAGTAGGAATAGATATTGCAGGACCTTTGTATTTACAGGGCAATCAAAAACATTGGATAGCTTTATTTACTTGTGCGGTATACAGAGCGATACATTTAGAGCTGCTGTCATCTTTATCAACTGAAATATTTTTGCAAACTTTTCGTCGTTTTGTTGCTAGAAGGGGACGTCCTAAGATTGTTTACAGTGACAATGGTTCCAATTTTGTAGGAACGGCTAACGCTCTTAAAGAAATCGATTGGAGTCGAATTTTAAAATACTGTAGCGTAGATAAGATAGAGTGGCGATTTAATGTTCCAACTGGTAGTTGGTGGGGAGGTTTTTGGGAAAGGTTAATCCGTATATTGAAAGATTTATTACGTAGAACTTTAGGTAAGGCTTCACTGAATTTTGAGGAAATGTTAACAATTTTGTGTGAGTGTGAAGCTGTTATCAATAGTAGACCACTAACATATATGTCTGATTCGTCGCTAGAGTTGGTTCCATTGACGCCTTCTATGTTTATACAGGACTTGACAGATGTTCGTGTTCCAGACTGTGACTTAATTGAATCTGAACAACTGACTAGACGTGCAAAATACAGGAAAAGATTATGTGAAGAATTAAGGAAAAGGTTTAGAGTCGAATATTTGGGACAGTTTAGGTATACTCAAACGGCAAAGGTAGGTAAACATTTAGAAGTAGGTGAAATAGTATTATTAGGTTATGATAACGCTAAAAGAATCGACTGGCCTTTAGCTCGTATTATTGAAGTCATTCCGGGTAAAGACAAAGAGATTAGGTTGGTTAGAGTTCATACAAAAAATGGAGAACTTTTAAGACCTATTCAGAGAATTTTTCCATTAGAAATAAAGTCAGCTGAAACATCTGAACAAATTAAAACTTATAAGAAAAATTCAAAATCTGATGATAAAGTTGAAAATGTTAAGACTCAAGTTGAAAATGTTAAGACTCGGAGTGGGCGTCAAGTAAGAAAACCTAATCTGTTTTCATTTTAGGTATAATTTTACTATTATATTTTGAAATAATTTATTAGTTTACGTATGTTACAATTTTATTGTTGTTACCATTTCTGACATGTAAATGAAAATTGCAAGTGGGGAGTATATGTAGTGTTTATAATATAATAGTGCTAATTGTGTACTACTAGATATACTTGTCGTTGTTGGAGATATTTGTTGATTTTTGAAAACTGTCATGAAAAAAAATACTACCTTTCATATTGTAATTTTTCAAATAATTCTTATCCGAAAAAGGTAATAAAAAGTTGATTCAAAAAAAAGCTTTCCTTATTAAATTGATAACCAAGATTTTACATTTGTTGACGCCTTCTATGTTTATACAGGACTTGACAGATGTTCGTGTTCCAGACTGTGACTTAATTGAATCTGAACAACTGACTAGACGTGCAAAATACAGGAAAAGATTATGTGAAGAATTAAGGAAAAGGTTTAGAGTCGAATATTTGGGACAGTTTAGGTATACTCAAACGGCAAAGGTAGGTAAACATTTAGAAGTAGGTGAAATAGTATTATTAGGTTATGATAACGCTAAAAGAATCGACTGGCCTTTAGCTCGTATTATTGAAGTCATTCCGGGTAAAGACAAAGAGATTAGGTTGGTTAGAGTTCATACAAAAAATGGAGAACTTTTAAGACCTATTCAGAGAATTTTTCCATTAGAAATAAAGTCAGCTGAAACATCTGAACAAATTAAAACTTATAAGAAAAATTCAAAATCTGATGATAAAGTTGAAAATGTTAAGACTCAAGTTGAAAATGTTAAGACTCGGAGTGGGCGTCAAGTAAGAAAACCTAATCTGTTTTCATTTTAGGTATAATTTTACTATTATATTTTGAAATAATTTATTAGTTTACGTATGTTACAATTTTATTGTTGTTACCATTTCTGACATGTAAATGAAAATTGCAAGTGGGGAGTATATGTAGTGTTTATAATATAATAGTGCTAATTGTGTACTACTAGATATACTTGTCGTTGTTGGAGATATTTGTTGATTTTTGAAAACTGTCATAAAAAAAAAATACTACCTTTCATATTGTAATTTTTCAAATAATTCTTATCCGAAAAAGGTAATAAAAAGTTGATTCAAAAAAAAAGCTTTCCTTATTAAATTGATAACCAAGATTTTACAATTTTCATTTATTTTCATTTATTTTCATTTATTTTCATTTATTTTCATTTATTTTCATTTATTTTCTTGTATTATCATTAATTATCATTTATTTTTATTAATCTTTATTTATTTTCATTTACTTTCATGGATTTACATGTATTTTTATTTATTTTTATTTACTTTCATGTATTTACATGTATTTTCATTTATTTTCATTTATTTTCATTTATTTTCATTTATTTTCATTTATTTTCATTTATTTTCATTTATTTTCATTTATTTTCATTTATTTTCATTTATTTTCATTTATTTTCATTTATTTTCATTTATTTTCATTTATTTTCATTTATTTTCATTTATTTTCATTTATTTTCATTTATTTTCATTTATTTTCATTTATTTTCATTTATTTTCATTTATTTTCATTTATTTTCTTGTATTATCATTTATTTTTATTAATCTTTATTTATTTTCATTTACTTTCATGGATTTACATGTATTTTCATTTATTTTTATTTACTTTCATGTATTTACATGCATTTTCATTTGTTTTCATTTATTTTCATTTATTTTCATTTATTTTCATTTATTTTCATTTATTTTCATTTATTTTCATTTATTTTCATTTATTTTCATTTATTTTCATTTATTTTCATTTATTTTCATTTATTTTCATTTATTTTCATTTATTTTCATTTATTTTCATTTATTTTCATTTATTTTCATTTATTTTCATTTATTATCATTTATTTTCATTTATTTTCTTGTATTATCATTTATTTTTATTAATCTTTATTTATTTTCATTTACTTTCATGGATTTACATGTATTTTCATTTATTTTTATTTACTTTCATGTATTTACATGCATTTTCATTTGTTTTCATTTATTTTCATTTATTTTCATTTATTTTCATTTATTTTCATTTATTTTCATTTATTTTCATTTATTTTTATTTATTTTCATTTATTTTCATTTATTTCATTTATTTTCATTTATTTTCATTTATTTTCATTTATTTTCATTTATTTTCATTTATTTTCATTTATTTTCATTTATTTTCATTTATTTTCATTTATTTTCATTTATTTTCATTTATTTTTATTTATTTTCATTTATTTTCATTTATTTTCATTTATTTTCATTTATTTTCATTTATTTTCATTTATTTTCATTTATTTTCATTTATTTTCTTGTATTATCATTAATTATCATTTATTTTTTATTAATCTTTATTTATTTTCATTTACTTTCATGGATTTACATGTATTTTTATTTATTTTTATTTACTTTCATGTATTTACATGTATTTTCATTTATTTTCATTTATTTCATTTATTTTCATTTATTTTCATTTATTTTCATTTATTTTCATTTATTTTCATTTATTTTCATTTATTTTCATTTATTTTCATTTATTTCATTTATTTTCATTTATTTTCATTTATTTTCATTTATTTTCATTTATTTTCATTTATTTTCATTTATTTTCATTTATTTTCATTTATTTTCATTTATTTTCTTGTATTATCATTTATTTTATTAATCTTTATTTATTTTCATTTACTTTCATGGATTTACATGTATTTTCATTTATTTTTATTTACTTTCATGTATTTACATGCATTTTCATTTGTTTTCATTATTTTCATTTATTTTCATTTATTTCATTATTTCATTTATTTTCATTTATTTTCATTTATTTTCATTTATTTTCATTTATTTTCATTTATTTTCATTTATTTTCATTTATTTTCATTTATTTTCATTTATTTTCATTTATTTTCATTTATTTTCATTTATTTTCATTTATTATCATTTATTATCATTTATTTTCATTTAGTTTCATTTAATTTTCATTTATTTTCATTTAATTTTCATTTATTTTCATTTAAATTTTCATTTATTTTACTTCATATTTTCAATTTATTTCATTTATATTTCATTTATTTCATTTATTTCATTTATTTTCATTTATTTCATTATTTTCATTTATTTTCAATTTATTTTCATTTATTTTCATTTATTTTCATTTATTTCATTTATTTTCATTTATTTTCATTTATTTTCATTTATTTTCATTTATTTCATTTATTTTCATTTATTTTCATTATTTTCATTTATTTTCATTTATTTTCATTTATTTTCATTTATTTTCATTTATTTCATTATTTCATTTATTTTCATTTATTTTCATTTATTTCATTTATTTTCATTTATTTTCATTTATTTTCATTTATTTCATTTATTTTCATTATTTTCATTTATTTTCATTTATTTTCATTTATTTTCATTTATTTTCATTTATTTTCATTTATTTTCATCATTATTTTCATTTATTTTCATTTATTTTCATTTATTTTCATTTATTTTCATTATTTTCATTTATTTCATTTATTTTCATTTATTTTCATTTATTTTCATTTATTTTCATTTATTTTCATTTATTTTCATTTATTTTCATTTATTTTCATTTATTTTCATTTATTTTCATTTATTTTCATTTATTTTCATTTATTTTCATTTATTTTCATTTATTTCATTTATTTTCATTTATTTTCATTTATTTTCATTTATTTTCATTTATTTCATTTATTTTCATTTATTTTCATTTATTTTCATTTATTTTCATTTATTTTCATTTATTTTCTTTTATTTTCATTTATTTTCATTTATTTTCATTTATTTTCATTTATTTTCATTTATTTTCATTTATTTTCATTTATTTTCATTTATTTTCATTTATTTTCATTTATTTTCATTTATTTTCATTTATTTTCATTTATTTTCATTTATTTTCATTTATTTTCATTTATTTTCATTTATTTTCATTTATTTTCATTTATTTTCATTTATTTTCATTTATTTTCATTTATTTTCATTTATTTTCATTTATTTTCATTTATTTTCATTTATTTTCATTTATTTTCATTTATTTTCATTTATTTCATTTATTTTCATTTATTTCATTATTTTCATTTATTTTCATTTATTTTCATTTATTTTCATTTATTTCATTTATTTTCATTTATTTCATTTATTTTCATTATTTTCATTTATTTCATTTATTTTCATTTATTTTCATTTATTTTCATTTATTTTCATTTATTTTCATTTATTTTCATTTATTTTCATTTATTTTCATTTATTTTCATTATTTTCATTTATTTTCATTTATTTTCATTTATTTTCATTTATTTCATTTATTTCATTTATTTTCATTTATTTCATTATTTCATTTATTTTCATTTATTTCATTTATTTTCTTGTATTATCATTTATTTTATTAATCTTTATTTATTTTCATTTGCTTTCATGATTTACATGTATTTTCATTTATTTTATTTACTTTCATGTATTTACATGCATTTTCATTTGTTTTCATTTATTTTCATTTATTTTCATTTATTTTCATTTATTTTCATTTATTTTTATTTATTTTCATTTATTTTCATTTATTTTCATTTATTTTCATTTATTTTCATTTATTTTCATTTATTTTCATTTATTTTCATTATATTTTCATTTATTTTCATTATTTTCATTTATTTTCATTTATTTTCATTTATTTTCATTTATTTTCATTTATTTTTCATTTATTTTCATTTATTTCAATTTTCATTTATTTTCATTTATTTTCATTTATTTTCATTTATTTTCATTTATTTTCATTTATTTTCATTTATTTTCATTTATTTTCATTTATTTTCATTTATTTTCATTTATTTTCATTATTTTCATTTATTTTCATTTATTTTCATTTATTTTCATTTATTTTCATTTATTTTCATTTTCATTATTCATTTATTTTCATTTATTTTCATTTATTTTCATTTATTTTCATTTATTTTCATTTATTTTCATTATTTTCATTTATTTTCATTTATTTTCATTTATTTTCATTTATTTTCTTTTATTTTCATTTATTTTCATTTATTTTTCATTTATTTTCATTTATTTTCATTTATTTTCATTTATTTTCATTTATTTCATTTATTTCATTTATTTTCATTTATTTTCATTTATTTTCATTTATTTTCATTTATTTTCAGTTATTTCATTTATTTTCATTTATTTTCATTTATTTTCATTTATTTTCATTTATTTTCATTTATTTCATTTATTTTCATTTATTTTCATTTATTTTCATTTATTTTCATTTATTTCATTTATTTTCATTTATTTTCATTTATTTTTCATTTATTTTCAATTATTTTCATTTATTTTCATTTATTTTCATTTATTTTCATTATTTTCATTTATTTTCATTTATTTTC